>AYEL01070332.1:0-28639 GCA_000484575.1 Olivierus martensii
ATTCCTAAATTATATACATCCCGAAATTGAAAATCTGCCGGTGCCTTGGTAGTCTAGCTGGTAAGGCGTCGGGACGGTAACCCGAAGTCCCTGGTTCGATTCCAGGCCAAGGCAAATTTTTAATTTCGGGAAATTAGTAAAATATTATAGTTCAATTATTAAATATTAGATGGCGCCATCTTAGCCTAAATTTAAAATTATTAATTATTAATCCAACAGATGGTGGCACCGTAGTGTAATTTAAAAATTAATTATTAATTTGGCAGTTAATCTAAAATAAATGCTGGGGGAAATTTGGCTAGATTAGAATATATTCTTTGTGTAAGTATCACAAAAGTGGCTACCTACGATAGTGAGATTGACATGAACATGTGCAGATAAATTGGAGCTCCCTTAGTACTCTATTTGAGTGGAAAGGGGCAATCAAAATTTTACCACCAAGCTTATCATGCAAAAGAAATAAGAAAGATAAATTGGAGCAACTATTATTCTTGTCTCGTGATATGGTGAGAGGAATATATTTGTACAAGTATCAATCTTGCTTCGAACATGAGTTGTCATTTTATATCAAAGTAGTTTTATTAATTATTAATAGATTAGCTAATGTGTATCATCAGTAATTTCATTACTTAATTACATAATGGTGCCGTAAGGTTAAATTCACCCTTAGGTACATTTAAATTTTTATGTGGCCCACTTCATACTGAAGATTGTTTATCCAGCCCTCGGCAGAAAATAATTGCCCACTCCTGCTGTAGAGCAATACCTCGCACAGTCTGATTAATTGGTTCCTCTTTCTTACCAGAACTAACTGAAACTGGACTGTTCAAGGTACATAATTTATGGAAAAATTATAATTGGTTCCAAGAAATTTTTGATTTGCATATATGTTTTTTTTAAATCGTAAACTCTTACATTAATAATTATTTCTTTATGCATTAAACATTAAAATCTTTATATAAAGATTTATAATAGACAGAAGGGGACAGAAAGTGGATCCGAAGATCGGAAAGATATATAATAGAGAGTATAAAGGAGTAGAAAGTGGGTCCAAGGCCATAAAGACGAATAGATAAAGACAGCTCACTCAGTAGGTGAATGCATTCACTTTCTCCAAGTCAGTTGCTCAGCACAAGACAACAATTCAACAAGAGATGAGAAGTGTCTTGTGGTGGCCAATCACTACCACCAGACACTTCTCACACAGCTGGCAAGATCATTTTGGTTGCTCACAAGTCACTACCTACTTGAAAAGATGCAGTTTATGAAAAATTAACGATTAATAAAACAAAATGAATGAATTTAAAGTTTTTATTGTAAATAAATGAATAGAAAAATTTTAACTCAAAGATTTTTTTATCAAAAAATGCAAAATTGATGTCTGCATGAGTTTCTTTTGTTTCCATTCTTTGTACATCTCTCTGTAGCATTGAATTGATCTTAACAAACATTGTTAAAATGTTTATTAAGATTTGATAAATTTGGCAACACTGGAGCAGCCACCATCTTGTCCTAATTCATCAAATAGTGACTATTCGAGTCATATGTAAATATTAAATAACAAGCTCACTTACATTTCGTATTTATTCTAAAAAATAAAGTAAATTAAAAATTTTTTATTAACAATTACAATCTGGACTATAGTGAAACTCAGACTATTTAAAACTGGACTATGCGAGGTATTGCTGTATATTTCCCATAATAGAGAATATGGTCACCTCAGACTACAATGTAAATCTCAGAGCACTTTCTCATGCTGACCACAATACTTGTCAAAAAGTTCTGATAGTAGTATTGACTATTCATGAAAAAGGACAGTCTGAAGTTAATAAGCCCAGCTCAATAAAACTTCTGAGAGGAGGAATAAGAACAGCAATCCATCTTCCAAGAGCATTCCATGAATGCTTAATTGGATTTAGATCAGGAGATTTCACTCTTAAGCAAACTTTACACAGGGGATTAAACCATTACTAATTATCCAAATTTGGATAATTAGTAATGGTTTAATCCCCTGTGTAAAGTTTGCTTAAGAGTGAAATCTCCTGATCTAAATCCAATTAAGCATTCATGGAATGCTCTTGGAAGATGGATTGCTGTTCTTATTCCTCCTCTCAGAAGTTTTATTGAGCTGGGCTTATTAACTTCAGACTGTCCTTTTTCATGAATAGTCAATACTACTATCAGAACTTCTTGACAAGTATTGTGGTCAGCATGAGAAAGTGCTCTGAGATTTACATTGTAGTCTGAGGTGACCATATTCTCTATTATGGGAAATATACAGCAATACCTCGCATAGTCCAGTTTTAAATAGTCTGGGCTTCACTATAGTCCAGATTGTAATTGTTAATAAAAAATTTTTAATTTACTTTATTTTTTAGAATAAATACGAAATGTAAGTGAGCTTGTTATTTAATACTTACATATGACTCGAATAGTCACTATTTGATGAATTAGGACAAGATGGTGGCTGCTCCAGTGTTGCCAAATTTATCAAATCTTAATAAACATTTTAACAATGTTTGTTAAGATCAATTCAATGCTACAGAGAGATGTACAAAGAATGGAAACAAAAGAAACTCATGCAGACATCAATTTTGCATTTTTTGATAAAAAAATCTTTGAGTTAAAATTTTTCTATTCATTTATTTACAATAAAAACTTTAAATTCATTCATTTTGTTTTATTAATCGTTAATTTTTCATAAATTTTATTTTTTAAAAAAAAATTTTATTTATTATAAATAAAATTCATTGGAATTATCAAAAAAAAAAAAAAAAAAAAGCATCATCCAAACATTTGAAAGCTCCAATTAAAACTTCCTTACAGATGGCCATGTTGTCTCTCTAATGGACTGGTCAAAAAGTATATACAATAATGAGGCTAACTCAACAAGAGAAAAGTTAAACGTGTTAGACTTTTTGAACACACCCTAAATGTATAATGAAATTTAAATATATCTTAATAGATTACTATTCCAATCAAAACAAGTTAGAAAGGCAAATAAACTGCATTTCCAAAACTTAAGAAACAATTTCAATTATCCAAACAATTATTTTGGCTTGGTCTATCTCCTCAAAACAAAAATTAAAATACGAGGGTAATTCAATATGTTACAAATCGAAGTTGCGACCTTCATTTTTTAATTAAGTGCGGGAAACTGTCACCGCTAGATAGCAGCACTATCTAGTTTTATTGTGACGCACAACGATCGTTCTGCGCATGACTGTACAAGATGACAGCGCCCGAGTACATGTACCACGATAGAATAGCGTGCCGTTGTGCGTTTTTTGTGGGCAAAACATATGGAAGCAAAGGATATCCACAAGGAAATGCTGCCCGTGTATGGTGAACATTGCCTGTCACGTCAGGCAATCCATAATTGGGGCAGAAGTTCTCGGAAGGGCGGACAAGTATTGAAGACGAACATTGAGCCGGTCGGCCGGTGGAGATCGCCACGCCAGAAACGTTGAGGTCATTCAAGTGGGAGGTCCTCCAACATCCACCTTACAGCCTGGACCTCTCCCCAAGCGATTTCCACTTGTTTGGCCCTTTGAAACATCATCTTTCGGGAGAACGCTTTCCTGACGATGAAGCGGTTGAAAGAGCAGTGCGCGCGTGGTTCCAACAGCAACCAAAAGAATTTTACGCCACAGGTTTCCAGGGACTTGTGAAACGGTGGGACAAGTGCTTAAATTTGTATGGAGATTATGTTGAAAAATAAATGTTGTTTGTATGTCATTATCTTCATTCATTTCTTTTCAATCACGATTTGTAACTTACTTATTGAATCGCCCTCGTATTTGATAATTTATGTAATGTTTGATTTTAACTATGATATGATTTTAAACATCTAAAAAATTCTTAGTACTATTACATATATTATATTTATAACATATAAAAATTCTTAACAACATTAATTTTGTTTATTATGACTATTGCATATTAATCCTTTTGCTGCTAGCTATTTTTTGAAATTAATCCTAATAAGCAAAAAAATAATAAAATTAAATTCTGAAATCTTGCTTAATTTTTGACAATATATTTTGAAATTTTCAGTATTTATTATATTTTTTGCTTTCTTTTTACCAATGTAAGCATTTTTTTTTTCACAACTTTTCATTCTGTATACGAGATTGATGAACACCATTTTTTACATGAAATTTAGGCATCCAACAAAACAGTTAATATTTTTAAACAGCAACAAGTCATCTGAACAAAATGAGCTATGAATGAAGAAATTTAACCAAAATTTTCAGAAATTATTTATAAAAAAAAATTATAAATCACAACTTTTGTTGAATAAAATTGCATCATATAATTATTAAAAAAATTATATGAATTAATTGAAATACAGGTATCTCTCCTATAACATGGCTTCCTAACAACACACTTTCGCTCTAACACAATTTGAAAATTGTGAAAATCCTCATATAACATAGTACTTCTACAATACTGCTCTTACTTAACACATTTAGAAAATTACATTTACTCTCTTACATCACAAAAAATTTTCATTAATTTTTGTAAATCCATACTAGGGACACACCATCCAATTTTCTCTTCAAACTGTATTGCAACATTTCAATCTTATAAGATTGAGAAAAATTTTATCTAAATGGCCATATTTATTCTAATAGTGAATTGAGTATTTGGAAAATATTTTGAATTATGAAAAATATTATTTATTTATCTCAATGAAATGTCATATTGCTCTAACCTTTGAAAGTTGAGGTTTGCTTATATACAGATTTCAAACTCTAAAGTAGGGAGATTGGCCTTATAAATGAGAATATTCAGTATATAAAACAGTAAATTCAATTGAATCTAATACTGCCAAATTAATTTCAATATATTTAATGGAAATTTTAATAATTTGAAAGAATTTAAACTAAAGTTAGTACTATCTCATAATTAATAAATATACTAATGGTTAAATCAAAAAATGGAACGATCTATGAATTAATGATTAAACTAGAATTTTTTAATTAATTTATCTGAAGAAAAAATCTGCCTCAGCCCAAGATCAAATTGGGGACCTCTGAATTACAATTCCAATATCATAACTATTAGCTCACAGAAGCTACACCTAGCAGACTTTTTCTTCAGATAAATTAAAAAATTCTAGTTTAATCATTAATTCATAGATGACACCATTCTTTGATTTAATCATTAGCATATTATATTAGTGCCATCTTATAACTAATAAAGTTTAAATTCTTTCAAATTATTAAAATTTCCATTAAATAAACCAAAGGATTAATTTGACAGTTATAAGGTTCAATTGGAGTAATTTCCTTGAAGTTTGGTCTAAAAGTTTATACAATAGATCCATGTTTAACATTGCCTCACTAATGTCATTTTACTTTTACGTCATGAACAAACCTAAATTGAGATCTTAAGGCAATGGAATGGAATAAAATTCTATTTTTTACATTTCTCTGCATAAGAGACAGATTAACAAGTTTAAAAAATATAATAATAATTGCAGATAATCACCTAGCCATATTTTATAAAAGCACTAACTCAAATATACAATATTTTCTATGGACACTATGTTAAATTATATTGCCATAGGATAACTGATTGGATTTGCTGAATGGAAATATTTTGACTTTTCAACATGATGATCAGGGATTAAATTAGGATTGAACCCTTGGAAAATTTGAGGAATCCAGGCCTGCTGGTCTATTCCTTTCCCTTGTAGAAGAAGAGAATAGACAAGATGAGTACATCTCATATAAATTTAGTGAATTCCACAGGTATAGGCAATATGTGATAGAACTTGGAATGGCACTGATATTAGCAAATGAATGACAATTGATGTTAAAAATACTAACCAGGGACAAAAAATACTTGATTCCTAATGATTCTTTTAATAATAAAATTTTCTTTCCTGTAAATTATGACATATAATTGCTATGCAACATTTATCAATTAAAATTTACAATTAAATCATACTTTTCATTCAAGTCATTCCATTATTGAACAATATACAGTCAAACCCTAATAAGATGCCCCCATTAAGCTACCACTCTTGCTGACCACCCAAGACATTTGGCAGAATGGATCTTTCCTATGTTAATGGAAAGGCAAACCCCTGAAAAGATGCCATCTGCCAGTAGAAACGTCTAAACAAATATTCCTTTTGCTATTGAATTTTTCCTTGTTAATCCGCCAAGGGCATGTAAGGTGATTTACATCCCAAAGTTCATCAGTAATATATACACAGTATTAAAAGCTCTCTGGGTTCATTTGTAACCAGCGGGTGGGAGAAATGGAGTTAACCGTTAATCATGTGTCTCTTTATGCTTGGTTCTCACCTAGGTGGTAGAAATTAGGATCGGTGAGAACTAGATCGTTTCATTATACAAGCAAATAAGGATACTGTACAGTAAGCTGTGTACATATTTTCTATATAGTGCAGTAAATATTCAACACTGTATGCTGTAAGGTTAACAGTTTTTTAGAAATGCTAAGTTTGAATGCTAAATATAAATCTACTGTATTTTATTAAATTTAATAAATATGGAGTTCATTTTCATTTCTATACTACACGTGTTTTCGATAAACTGCCAACTCTGATTAGTTGCCAAAATCGTCCCCAAACGGATGATGACATCTTATCGGGGTTTGACTGTAGTAACAATTAAATGGCAAAAATTACCAATTAGTATTTCTTTTATCATCAGAAAAAGTATTCTAGGAAAGTAACCCTGATTTATAACACTAGGCTTATGGGATTTCTGATTTCAGTTAACATCATGATTTTCAGGAACCTCATCCTGAAATTATATGAGGGGCTACTATAAATGGAATTTGCATATGGATGATTATGATTTTAAAGTTTAAAATGACCTAAAAAGGATGGCTATATTCAAACTGACAAAACAATTATTAAAAATAGTGTTTTTGTTTAATACTATCTTCTGCTTGAAAAATATACTAACTTAACATCATAAATATATTTATATGCAATAAGTCCTCTCCTACTTAAACAGTTTTGAATTTTATGGTTTCAGAGTATGCAGATTCATCATTTTGTGTGATTTCTATAAAATACAAATAAAAACATCATTTAAATTATTTTTTTGCAAAAATATCTTCTATGGCCTCAAATTTATATATTTATGCTCATGGTATGCTTATTGATTTTACCTAGTAATTCAATTTTTAATTAATGCATGTGTTCACCTATAAATAACCTTAAATAATATCTTATTCTACTATTTCCACATACTAATATAAAAACTAATCAATTGTCAATATCACAAAAATAATTGAAAGTCATTAATATAGTCGTTGTTATAGATAGCACTGTCCACTAAGGATTATTTCTTATTGTTCTTAGTGGACAACAGCTTTTTATAATAGTGATTCTTATAAGTCTATAGTTGGCTTATTTATATACAGTTGTGCAATTTATAGTTTATAGATAAAATAATTTGTGGCATCATCTTTACAATTTGACAATAATTATTTCCTGATTACAAATCATTAATAAGATCACTTTCTTTTATACTGCATTTACCTATACACTTAGAAATTACAAAACAAAGCACTATTAATAAGAGTCTATTCTTTAACTATTTTGGATTTCAAATCAGATCAATATTATTTTAGAATAGATGACATCATATGACAAATAAGTTTATTGGGAAGACAGTAGTTCCATTCAGTAACTCATAATTTCCAACTTCCTGAGGAAGATGGGAAATGTAAGTTAATGCTTAAACTAAACAAAATATCCATAATAATAATAATAATAATAATAATAATAATAATTAGGAAAGGTCAGGTTAAATCTTCATAAAATAATACATACTTCCATAATAACAAATTCCATTATAAGCACAACTGGTGAATTGCTCTTTATCCACAGAAAAAATAAAATTTTCTAATAGTAGCCATTTTTAATGGATCTGACTATAAAATACCAGTTTTAGAATGATATCAGATTATAAAGTAAGAATGTAACTTGATTCTTATTTTGATCTTTTAGATTAGCATCCAATTCATCATGCCAAATCTATTATAAAAGTTATGTATATTTGCATTTTACATAAACTTTATAAACAATAGTAAAGACTATATCCTCTCTCTGAGGAATGATGCAAATATGGCATGAAAAATGAAGAATGAAATGAAAATATGGAAAATATGGTATATGGAATGAATGTTTCACTATCTTCATAAATAAATTTGATATTTTAAATCAGTACCTCTAAATTAATTTTGTGACAAAAATTTCATCAAATTCTGAGATTTACACATTTTGATATTTTCCCTTATAAGTCATTAATAGACCCAAAAAACCACTACCATGTTAGGATATACTATATATCTCTCTAATAAATCATATCTTGGAAACGAAATAGGAATCAATTTATTCATATAATTAACAAATATACAGATAAACATTCATAAATTAAATCCCAAATTTGAATGTTTTAAAAATTTCTCTTACCATTATCATATATATAATTTGCATTTTCTTTTGACAGTACATAAAGTAAACGTAAAACTTGTAATACTTCTTCTACTGTGCAACTAGTTGAATCTAAAGATATCGAAGGAAGAGTGCATAATGTACCATTATTTGGACTATTTACAACAAAGTCTTGGTCTTTTAGAGTAGAATCCTTTGATACTGATGATTTAACAACAGGAATTGAATCTGAAGCATCCTTTAAAAAATTCAAATATACAATTATCAATCTAAAAATAATTATATAAAATTATTTATTAATTATTATTTAAAAAAAAAAGAGGAAAAAAATTAGATTTTATGAAAAATAAAGATATTTAATTTGTAACATTTTTAAGTTTTGAGCGTAAGGGAAAGTTCTGTCGATTTTTTTTAAGAAAACAAGATTATTTTTTTCACTTTTTATTTACAATTTTAATCCAAAATATAATTTCCTTCATTAGTTAAAACTGTTTGCCGCATTCTGGAAGCTTATCCAATTCCCTGAAGAAGAAGTCCTTGCTTCTGTAGGTGAGATAATTCAGATAATCTTCTATTGCCATTTGGACATCCTCAAAATTTGTGTATTCATTTCCATCAAGGAAGCTTTGCAGCGATCTGAATAGGTGGTAGTCTGATGGTACAATATCAGAAGAATGTTGGGTATGGAGTAAAATTTCCCAACCAAACTGTGCAAGTTTTGAGTGGTTTTCCTTGCCACATGCAGTCTAGCATTGTCGTGATGAAACATTATACCCTTTCTGTTAGCCAAAGATGGATATGTTTATGTTGAATTTCTCACTTCAAAACATCAAGTTGTGTACAATAATGATCAGCATTAACCATTTCATTTTCTTTCAGCAACTCATAATGTATTACAGCCTTGCAGTCCCACCAACAATACAGCATAACCTTCTTTTGATGCATACCTGCTTTTGACATAGACGGCAGAGTTTCCCCACTGTAAACATAAGATCTTTTTCTTACCACATTTTTGTAAACTATCCACTTTTCATTTCCAGTCACCAAGTGGTCCAAAAATGGCTCCTTTTTGTGACAAGCAAGATTCGAAGAACATATGGAAATTCTATCCATTAAATTTTTCTCACTTAATTCAAGAGCATCTAAACAGAGTTTTGACACAAAGCCAAGCCTTTTAATGTGATCCAAAGCAGTTGTCCAAGCTTGAAGGCTACATCTACGGAAGTTAATGTAGGATTTGGCCTGCTCATACTGCGGAGCACTTCCTCATTGACATCTGATGGCTTCCTGATTTGGGTTCCTGTTTCAAAGAAAAGTCACCTGAACGAAATTTTGTAAACCATCTTTGGCATGTCCGAGCTATTACTGTGGCCTCTCCAAACACTTCACACAACTTTTTGCTGCCTCTACTGCATTATTTCCTTTTTGGAACTCAAACAATATACAATGACATAAGTGGACTTTTCTTCACTCATGTTAACGGTTCTAAAAGTTTAAGGAAACTGAATAATATTCGAAAAAATGTCCATAAATTATCTACAATATGCTAACCTACCTGCTCAAACTGGTTTCTGGTTTTAGTCTGGTCAGAATTCTTACTAATGACCGACAATGCATAGAAATGCACATAATTAAAAACAACAGAACTTTCCCTTACATCTATTAATTGCATAGTCTTCTCTAACTGAAACAATATAGAACAAATAAAGATTACTCAAACATTGATATTAATATTTTGAAACCCAACACCTTATGCCATGAGGGATTAGGCAATTATACTAGCTATTCAAACCCTCATATGTATTACACATCTGTTTAAAAATGTATTGAGTGTATTTCCTACAGAATTTTCATATTGGTCAATCTGTTCTTGTGGAAAACTGTACTAAAATTTAATTTAGTTTTGTTTATATTTAAATTTTGCCTTCTGGTATCCAAAATTCAATTTTTAATCATTTTTTGTAATTGAACTACTTATATGTGAAATCCATGAAATCTTTATAGAATTTCATTTAATTTGCATTTAAGGAATATCAATTTTTTTATTATGTAATATATATTACATTCCAAATAAGAAAAGATTATTTTCATTTAATAAAATCTTTCAAAATTTTTAATTATTATAGAATTTTTATTTTGTTCAAAAAATGTACAACACCAATCAATTACAGTAAGCTAGAAGTGAGATTATTATAATTGACTGATTGATAAAGTGTTAAATAATAATAGGTTAATGCTTAAATTAAATAAAAATAAATCCAAATAAATATAATAAATTTTAAAAAAGATATGTTACCTCAGTTTATATAAAATAAATTACAGATAGGCCTCGATTAGCGCGAATTCGATTAGCGCGACTTAAAAAATTGATACCGTTATTCGGTTAGCGCGAGAAAAGATTCGATTAGTGCGAGTTGTAACACAGATCAGTCTTACTAACAAAGCTCCTTTTATGATGTCAATTAACAAATTACCGTTAATTTTCGGTTAGTAAAACCGAACGAGGAGCAGTGAGGGCTAGGTGTAATTAGAACTAAGATTTAAAAAATTATAGAACATACAGTATTTTTCAAATAATATTTACGATAAATTAATTAAAATTTGGCCAAAAATGTTCATATATTTTTATTTAAACTCTTTACGTTATACTACATAATATTATGGGGAATGAAACAATAACTCTGAACTTAGAAATCAAACTGCTTAAAGTCATTAAAAAATAATTTTAAATAAGCACTTTTTAACAGTAAACTCAGTACATATTTTATTTTATTTTATTTTGTGAAGTATTTTCGACTAATCGCCATCTTCAGCGCAACATACAGAAGTATTCAAAAAACTATTCAAACATTACTGACAGTCTCAGAAGATCGATTTAAAAAAAAAAAAACTGAATATGTTAAAAGATGAAACTGGGTTCATCATACAAGTTTTTTACCACATATTTCCATGCCATGCTTATTTCAAACACCTGCCTACGATTAATAATATTTTCAGTTTTGTTGGATTTTAAAATTTCAATCTTTTTTTTATTGATAGATCCCTCCTATCACAAATGTTCTTGATTACTTTTGCGTTTTGCCATAAAACATTTATATCTTTTTTGTAAGCCCTCTGGGCTAGG
This sequence comes from Olivierus martensii, assembly GCA_000484575.1. Classification (NCBI taxonomy): domain Eukaryota; kingdom Metazoa; phylum Arthropoda; class Arachnida; order Scorpiones; family Buthidae; genus Olivierus; species Olivierus martensii. Next base: position 11,571 of record AYEL01070332.1, read on the forward strand.
GCAGTGACAAGATTGCTTTTAGATAAATTGTCTTTATGCTCTGCTAATTTATCTTTAAAATTTCTAGCAGTGACTCCTACATAAATGTCTAGACAATTATCTTCTACATTTTGTACAGATATATTATAAATGCCTGAATTATAATCATTGCTTCTCTTGTCATTATCATTTGTTTTATGGCAAAACGCAAAAGTAATCAAGAATGTTTGTAATAGGAGGGATTTACCAATAAAAGAAAAGACTGAATTTTAAAATCAAACGAAACTGAAAACTTTATTAATCTTAGACAGGTGGATGAAATAAGCATGGTATGGAAATATGTGATAAAAAAACTTGTTTGATGAACCCAATTTCATCTTTTAATGTATTAAGTCAGAGTTATTGTTTCATTCCCCATAATATTAAGTAGTATAATGTAAAGAGTTTAAATAAAAATGTATGAACATTTTTATTCAAATTATAATTACCGGTAATTTATTATAAATATTATTTGAAAAATACTGTATGTTCTATAATTTTTTGAATCTTATGTAGTTCTAATTATCTTATGTTCTTTTGTTTGGTTCAACTGAAGATGGTATGTAAAGTACCAAAAACATTTTTGTTTTATTAAAATCTGTTTTATTTATGCTTAACTGCTATGTGTGCTGTTAAATATTTACACTTTTACTGATTGAAGATAAGCAGTTTTTTAGTATATATAAGTTTGTTGATACTTTCACACTGTTGAAAAAGTTTTTTACCAGTGGAATAATTTTTAATAATATATTGAGCTTTGTGATAGCAATATATAGGTATGTTTTCTTAATAATGCACTTAAATTAATTACCGTATCACTTCGAATTTAAGCTGCCCTCGAATTTAAGCCGCAGTACGATTTTAAAATTGGAAAAAATAAAAATTATTTTATAATAGATATTGAAAAATAAGAAACATTTTTATTTACTTAAATAAGTACTTATATATAAATAAGCTACTTAATTTATTGATAATCTTCTTCAGATATACTATCACTTTCATTTTTTAAAAATAGTGCCAGGTCTCTTCTCCCAAACATATTCTAATCAATCTTTCATCAATTCTGTTGTCATCCATGAATTCTTTTGTGCTCGAATTATAACACACTTAGGAAAATTTTCCTTGGGTACAGTTTTTTGTTTAAAATAATAATAAGTGTCAATTTGTTTCCATCAGCAGTTATAAACAGCATTATAGTAATTCATGATTTTTCTTATAATTAAAATATGACAAGATATGACGCAATTGTACACAGCTACTATCAAACAGCAAGTGGATTAAATCAGAAAAGTACAAACGGGGGACCACTGAATAAACACTTATCAATGGTGGTAATACTATGCACATGTATAGAGCGTAAAGCAAAACCCCGATCGTTGAGGAGTGGGAGATCAGGAGAAATAAGATGATAAAATATTTGCTTTGAATTTAAGCCACACCCAAGTTTTACGTCTTAAAAATTTGAATAAAAAGTGCGGCTTAAATTCGATGTAATACGGTAATAATGATTTCAGACACTCCTCTAGTTATGAACATAATTCGTATGTAAGTTTTAATTCAGATACTGCTATTATTTTTGCTCCAAAAGTACTGGAATAACTTTATAAATTGTATATTGTAATATATTTCATAATTGAACTAAATATTATGACACTTAAACACTTTATGCAGTTGGTTATTAAAAATTCTTTATTTGGAGTTCTTTATTAGTTTATTAACACTAAAAATTCTTCATTCAGAATACTTTTGGTTAGTTTATTAACACTTAAGCATAAAGTACTTAAGTGTTAAAATATTTTGAATTTAGGATAAATGTAATAATTGCAAACGTTATCAATTGGATTAATTAAAAGTTTCTTATTTTATAGATTTTAATGAAAGTTCCAAATATAAAGCAAGGAATTTTTGGTGTAATTGCCACCATCTTGAAATATTACCACAATATGTTAACTAATTGTGTAATTTTACATTTATTAGTAGCTAGAGCATCTTGCTAACATATTACTTAAAATTATTGAAGAGTTTTTGAAATTTCGTGAAATTTGAAAATGAAATTTTACATTTGTAAGTATAAATGTTCATAACTAGAGGAGCACCTATATAATAAATTGTTTATACATATTTAAACATATGTAAAAATTTCTTATAATCATGACTTAATCAATGTCTTAATTTAAACATTAAGTCTTGAATTATTTGACATACAATTTTCATAATTTGTGTGCTTATTCATTGGAAAGTTATTTCATGCATTAGTTTATCTTTTGTTTATAAAATAAATAATACTGCTGCATCCATATGGTTATACAGGTAGCCCTCAGTTTACGCCGCAGTTTCATTCCTACAAAAGCCGGCGCAAATCGAATCAGCGTAAAATGAATCCATATTTACAGTGAGGTATAGGGTTAAGTTCTACATAAGTGAAAAATAAGCAAATAATTTTGCTTATTAATACAATATAATACAAAATACATTGTATTATAAATTTAATTTTTAAAATGTATTTTATGATAAAGTGAAATGTTTTTATTAAAAAATCTTAAGGAAAACAAATAAAATTTCAAAGTTTCGGATCTCTTACATTTTTTGAAAAAAGTATCCAGCTTTAATTGTTTAGATTTTTGTTTTCTTTCATTAAGAATTTCGGAATATGGTCGAATGGATGCGATGATGCTCCATTTTACATTTGCACTTCGCTCCCAATTGTTGTCTAACTCACAAAGTTCATCCATCAAACTTTCCATAGTTGAAAGGATACGCTTTATATCGGCCATTTTCATAACTCTTGGAGTTTCTTCTTTGTCTTCTTTTTTCTCTGACTGTTTACAATAATTGTGAATGTGAATTATACAAAAATACTTGTATAATTCTTCTAAGTCTTCATTTGAGAGTGGCTGATCATGGGCTTCTAAAAGTTCTGTCACATCTTCAGCTGTAACATCTTCCAATCCCACATCACACGCAAGTCTGGTAATGTCTTCAATTAAATTCTCCTGATATGCTACTTCTTCAAAATCGTGGATGAATGCTGGCAGAAGTTTATACCAAACTCCATTTAAGCATTTTGCTGAAACTTCATCCTAAGTCGACTTGATGTTTTTAATGCCTTTCAAAATATCAAAAGATCACCAATTGTCTTTAACTGTTGGTTGGATCAATAGTCTAAAACTCTCATCATTTCCATGAATGTATTATGGAGATAATAAGCTTTGAAGGTTGCAATAACCCCCTGATCCATTGGTTGCAAAAGAGATGTTATGTTGGAAAGCATGTATACAACCTTGACATCCAATGCTGTTCTTATTTCATCAAGGCTTTGAGGATGTCTTGGAGCATTGTCCAAGAGAAGAAGTGCCTTGGGTGGTAATTTATTTTCTTCACAAAAGCAAAGTGCATTAAGGCAGAAATAACTTGTGTACAATCTGTAAAAACATCTTGTGTGACCTGTTCTTTCTTGTTCCATTTCCAATAAACTGGCAACATGTCTTTATTTAAACCGTTTAAAGCACATGGTGTCTGTGAATGATATACTAACATCGGTTTAAGTTATGTTCCAAATAAACAGCACTTCAAGCAGTTAGTTAACAAAAATCCTTTATTTAAAGCTAACTTTTTCGGTGTACCACACCCTCATCAGGCTCTTTAAATTACATCTCTTTTCAAACCAAAACATTGTTCTATACATTGCTATGACAACCATAACACATTACAATAACATTGTTTATGTTCTATTAACAATTCAAAAATTTACAAACTATAATAACGTTTGAAATTCGAAATTATATTTACAAATAATAAAATATTATACCAGATAACTATACTTATAATGCTATTTTAAAAACACTACACCAAAAAAAAAAAATATATATCTAACAATAATAAGTCTATACGTAGTACTAATAGCTTTAAAAACACCAAGTATACATCGGGCTTGTCCTACAGTCCTACTATCTTCCTAACAATCTTAATCTTTCCTCAAAACGTACTTCCAGGCTAGGGGTAGCTCCCAGTTCACTTTGTCCTATGGGACGAGTGTTTTCGTCATCACCGGTCTAATTTGTTTCACTTTGTCCTATGGGACGAAGTGAAACAAATTAGACCGGTGTTAAATAACACACAACTGGTGATAACAGAAACATTGGAAATAATGAGAAGGGTAGAGAAAGAGAATTTAATTAATGACTCGTCATCACCGGTCTAATTTATTTCACTTTGTCCTATGGGACGAAGTGAAACAAATTAGACCGGTGTTAAATAACACACAACCAGTGATAACAGAAACATTGGAAATAATGAGAAGGGTAGAGAAAGAGAATTTAATTAATGACAAAGTGAACTGGGAGCTACCCCTAGCCTGGAAGTACGTTTTGAGGAAAGATTAAGATTGTTAGGAAGATAGTAGGACTGTAGGACAAGCCCGATGTATACTTGGTGTTTTTAAAGCTATTAGTACTACGTATAGACTTATTATTGTTAGATATATATTTTTTTTTTTTGGTGTAGTGTTTTTAAAATAGCATTATAAGTATAGTTATCTGGTATAATATTTTATTATTTGTAAATATAATTTCGAATTTCAAACGTTATTATAGTTTGTAAATTTTTGAATTGTTAATAGAACATAAACAATGTTATTGTAATGTGTTATGGTTGTCATAGCAATGTATAGAACGATGTTTTGGTTTGAAAAGAGATGTAATTTAAAGAGCCTGATGAGGGTGTGGTACACCGAAAACGTTAGCTTTAAATAAAGGATTTTTGTTAACTAACTGCTTGAAGTGCTGTTTATTTGGAACATAACTTATGTAAGTAGTAAAAGCAGTCATAATTAGAAGGTTATATCAGTTTAAGTTTCAAAGTTCTTGAAACATTGGCTCCCAACAAAAGAGGTAATCTATCTTTTGCAACTTTAAAACCTGGAGCAGAATGTTCTTCAGGAGAAATAAAAGTTCGTGCCTGTAACTTTTTCCAATAAAGCCCATTCTCATCAACGTTGAAGATTAGATCTGGAAAATAGGTGCCTTGCTCTACATAACCCTGAAATTCCTTAGGAAAAGCATCCGCCGCCACAACATCTGCACTTGCTGCTTCACCACATAATTTTGCACTACGACAGTAACTTCGGGATTTAAATCTCATAAACCAACCCTTGCTTCCCAAAAAAGTTTCTTTGCCTCCATCTGTCTCCTTAAGATTATCAAAAATATCAAAAAATTTTACTTTTTAAGTTATACAGCTTGAGTCAAGGGAATATTTTTTGATTTGCATCATCCACCCATGACGATAACAATTTTTCCATTTTTTCAAAAATTTTACCTCTACTGTAACTCACATGTTTTACATTTACTGCTGTAGACTGTTGAGCAGAGTGTTTAATTTTATCTGCATTTTTCATAATGGTAGTAACAATCGATGGAGGTAGTTCAAAGATCTACAGACATTAGGGCGTGACATTTGTCCATTTTTCATGCGTCGAATAACTTCCATTTTTGTTTGTAGGGAGATAGATTGCCGTGCCTTCTTAACATGTTTAGATACTCTGGTGCACTTCATTTATTTGTCATAATAACCCTCCTTTATTCTTGTATATGTGGGTACCTAAACATTTAATATTTTTATATTTTTATTTATTTTAATACTAATATTTTAATACTTAATATTAATTTAATGTAAATGTATACATACCCAACAATATTAAACAGAAAAAATAAATATATTCAATAAAAATTTTTGTTTTAATGAACGCACAATGTCGCAGCTCAGTAAATACATCAACACTGAAACAAAAATCAGTCTAGCATAGGAAGAATCAGAGAATTACATGGTGAAATGGTGAATTGTGCAGCAGCGTTATTGTGAATCGGTGTAAATTGAGCTGGCGTAAACCGAGGGCTACCTGTATTTTTCATATGATGTAAGTCAGGTTTCTATTCAATATTTAGATTTTAATTAAAAAAATAAAATTTTATTTTCTTGTTTAAAAATAATTGTATTTTATTAATTCATAACAATACTAGCTGATGTTGGGCATAATATATGCCATTAAAAGTAACAAAGAGTTTGCAAAGTTCCTGATTTTAACAATCAGACTGCGAACCTAACAGTATGGAAAACTTTGCACCCAGGATTTACTAAATATCAGATGGACTTCTACTTTAACTGAATAAGAAAAACTAACATTTGTGATTCTAGATCAGTGGTTCTCAACCACATACATTTTTTTGCTACATTAAGCGGGCCACAACATACTATATCAGCAGTTGGCAACTGGTTGGTGTCACATGAAAAAAGTCTGACTTCTAAAAAATTGCCTACAAAAAATTCTTGATTTCTCAATTCATGAATGCCATAGGTCAGTGTTTTCCAAACTGACCTATGACGTAAAATTTTATGAATGCATCAGGAAGATCTAGCAAATTAGGAAAATTCTAATTTTTCCAGATTTAAAATTTTTTTTTAAATCTGGAAAAATTAAAAAAAATTTAAATTTTTTTTTAATTTTTCCATTAAAAAAATTTTTTTTAATATCAAAATTTTTATTTTTTGCATGTGGGAGAAGAATTCCACGCTTTCATTAAATTCATGACTGTGTGTTCCGGGCCACAGGTTGAGAATGGCTGTTCTAGATGTAAGCAAAATGTTAATACTAAATAGCAAACAAAAGTTAGCTAACTTAGTTAAGCTTAGTTAATTCTACAAAGAAATACAAACTGGAAATTAAATAAAGTTTATTAATAAACTCTTAAGTATACAAATAAATTTCAACAAGAAATTTATTAGCTAATAGAAAATTTAACAAGGGCTTTATTCAAACAAAATTAGATTCAATAATGATGCTTATTTGATAGAAACGCCTTACTAAATATAAAAATAAAAATTTCAAAATAATTTTTAAATTTCATTCATATATGTGAATGGTTTCATGATATCTGACAGATACTTGTAACAAATATATAAGACAGTTACTAGCACAATATTTAAAGTGGAAAAAAAAACACAGAATTACTGAAGTGCTTTTAACTTTAATAAGTCATCATCAGCTTCTAAAAATTTACAGGTTTTGGAACAAAAGAATACAAATTATAGAACATTATAAAATTCAAAATTGAAATTATAAGGAAGCATAGTTAATATGTCAGAGTACAACATTATATGAATATATATATACAATTATTAAATATACAAATATATTTAAATAATAAATAAAATAAAATAACCACAGATACACATTGTTCTGATGATGCCAGTAAGCAAACTGAATACAAGAATATTGTTAGCCAGGCACACCAACATGGTTATGATGAGATTTTTGTTGCAAATATTAATAGGTCCATCATAAACAACATATGTATGCCTCTGCAAGTTCCACAGCAGCCTGATGTTTTGTTTTTACACTCACTTCCGTACCATAATGCTATTAGACCGATAAGTAAAGCATTAACAAAACATAATAAGTCTCTACCATATGCTCACTTGAATACTGTTTACCAAGCAATAAAGAATAACAAAACATCTATACCCTCTCATAAACGGGCTGGTATATATATTATACCCATATACAACAATGATTATCATATGCATGAAGCATATATTGGAAGTACTACCAGGTCTCTTGCTACCCGTCTGAACAAGCATAAAAATGACATAAAGAACGGTATATTTTCTACAGCTCTCGCAAAGCATTTTTATGAGCATAATATTGATATTGACTGGAACCATGCCCGTATAGTCAGGAAGTTTAATAAAGCGGAAGATATTAAGATTGCAGAGGCCCTTGTTATAGAGGAGTATAAGAAGAAGACTCATGTCATCAATGATTGTTTACCTGCTAATATACCTCCACAATGGTTCTTATGACTCATGAATCCACGTTCGCTATATTATACTCTGTAATGTTTATAATGTATATCTGTGGTTATTTTTATTTTATTTTTTTTATTATTTAACTATATTTGTATATTTAATAATTGTATATATATATTCATATAATGTTGTACTCTGACATATTAACTATGCTTCCTTATAATTTCAATTTTGAATTTTATAATGTTCTATAATTTGTATTCTTTTGTTCCAAAACCTGTAAATTTTTAGAAGCTGACGATGACTTATTAAAGTTGAAAGCGCTACAGTAATTCTGTGTTCCTTTTTCCACTTTAAATATTGTGCTAGTAACTGTCTTATATATTTGTATCTCCAAGTGGAAGTTCCCTTGATATTCATATTAATGTGATACTTGTAACTGAAATTTGTTTGTTTGTATCTTGTATTTTGCCTAATTTATTTTTTTCTTTAATATTTTTCATTCATTTCATTTTTTTATAATCCTATTATTACTATTTGAATGAATTTTAATTCAGTTAAAGATATATAATAAATTATTTTATTATAAATTTAATAAATGGCCAGTAATTTACAAGAATCTAAGTAAATTTGTATTTTTTATTTTTGAAAAACATTTTTAGTTGTCCTGTTTCAGTTAAAATATTGTTAAATTAGTCAGTGCATCTTCATTCTAATAGTTCTGAGAGATTCAATAACAAGAAAATTCATTATTTATATAGTGGGTAATACATTTTTTTTAAAGTTTAACAAAAATTTTTATATATATAAATTTTTGCTAAACTTTAAAAAAATGTATTACCCACTATATAAATAATGAATGTTTCTTGTTATTGAATCTCTCAGAACTATTAGAATGAGGATGCACTGACTAATTTAACAATATTTTAACTGAAGCAGGACAAAAATGTTCAAAAATGTTTTTTGAAAATAAAAAATACAAATTTACTTAGATTCTTGTAAATTACTGGCCATTTATTAAATTTATAATAAAATAATTTAACATAATTTACCTAGTGCAGACCATCATAACATCCATGACTCAAACAATTACTTCTTAAATATAAAACATACTGGTATTGATATAAGAGGGTTGATCAAAAAGAAGGTTACAAAGCCTGCAATGAAACGTGTATATTTTATTTCATACAACTAATACAGCCAACTGATAGTACATACATTAGTAACATAGTCTCCATATAGGTTTAGGCACTTGTCACTTTGTGGGATGAGTTTGAATATTCCCTCCTGATAAAAATCCTGTCCTTGCATGTTCAGCCACATTGTCGCGAAGTGTTTCACCTCCTCATCTGAAGTGAATCATCGGTCTTCTAGGTGCTCCTTCAAGTGAGGAAAGAGGTGAAAGTTGCTTGAAGCGAAGTCCAGGTTGTAGAAAGGGTGTTCGATGATGTTCCAGCGAAACTGCTTCAGCAGCGTCGTGGTCTTTTGGGCTGTATGAGGTCGTGTATTATCGTGAAGGAAGATGACACCCCAAGCGACTTTCACCTCTTTCCTCACTTGAAGGAGTACCTAGGAGACTGATGATTCACTTCAATGAGGAGGTGAAACACTTCGCGACAATATGGCTAAACACACAAGGACAGGATTTTTACAAGGAGGGAATATTCAAACTCATCCCAAGAAGCGATAAGTGCCTAAACCAATATGGAAACTATGTCGAAAAATAACCTAATGTATGTACTATCAGTTGGCTGTATTGGTTTATATATCACTGCAGGCTTTGTAACCTTACTTTTTGATCACCCCTCGTAAAATGATATACCAAAGATAGAAATACCTTATATGGAACCAACCTGCTTATCTTATCTTAGCCCTACAAATATTGGATTCATAAATAAAATTAAAAATAAAAAGTAAACTATATTGCAGGGGTGGGAAAACTGTGGCCCGTGGGCCGCATGCGGCCCTCCAACTAATAGCTATAATGCCAAAAATTTTATCGATAAATAAAATAAATAGAAAAATATATCAAATCTGTTCCATATCTCAGCAATATAGTTTATATAATTTCTAGAAAAGTAATAAATAATAATTCATATGGTAAACTGTAGATGTCATTACAGTGTCATATTTCTAACAAAAATAGATTTTATTAACTGTTAACCATAGTAAACATCATTGCATAAGAAATCAGTTACAAAATACATTCAAAATCAAATAAAATTGTTTTGTCAGTCAATACCTTTTGTAATTTCATGATGTTTGTATTAATATTTGTGCAATTTCCTAAACAGGTATGTTTTTAATTATTGTTTCAAATTTAAAATGATTAAATTATAATTTTAATATATAATTTAAAAGAATTTTGATCCTGCCGAGCTTCTCTGAAAATGGAATTTCACTTTTTTTGGACTGCTGGCATTATTCAAATTCATGATACAGGCGGCCGGATGGCCCAGTGGTAACGCTGTCAGCATGCCACCAGGAAGACCCAGGTTCGCGTTCTGGGTCTGGTATCTCCTGAAAACTTTTTTGGGGTGCTGGGCTGGCCCAACGATCCCTGTCCTTCACCATCCGGCCTCTCTTCACGGGTGTGGGTGCACCTCATGGTTGGAACTGACCCTGTCCCTTAGTAATCTCCCTGATTGGAAATGGGCATAAAATATGCAAAAAAAAGTCCCATGATTCATATAATGGCCAATGAAAGCTGATCTGCTAAGAAAATTGGCTTAATTTTAACATGTCACCCTTTTATAATATCTTTTCAACAAATGCACGTCTTAGGATCTTTCTATTTTGGTCACATAATTTTCTAAGAGAATTTTATCACCTCAGACAGTTATTAGGTGAATGCGTGAATTTTGAGATTTTTTTTTTTGCTGTTTTGTTTTTTCACTTTTCCAATCAGATAAATTACAAAAGTGCAGGATCACTTTCAACCACGTACTTCACTGATGTAGTAAATAACACCAAGCACTTGAAGCAGGACAAACACAAGTTTATTATTAGATATATAAAAACTACATATTATTAGTATATGTAGTTTATATATATCTAATAATAAACTTGTGTTTGTCCTGCTTCAAGTGCTTGGTGTTATTTACTACGTTAATAGAAGCAGCGGAACTAGGTTGATTAAAATTACTTCACTGATATCTGTGAGTTTTCTTTTTGTCAAGTGATGACACCATTCTGGAAGAATACTATGTGGCAGGGTGAAATAAGCCCTTTCACAGGCTGATCTCTCCAAAGTGGGACCCAAGACTCAAACTTGGGTCCTCCAGGGTGGAAAGCTGAAGCATTTCCATGCTGCCAGTCTGGCCGACTATGAAGGGGGATCAGATGGTGAAGGATAGGGATTGCTGGGAATGTGTGGCCCTAGGCTATATTTCATTGATTCAATATGGCCCTTTCTCCCAAACATTTGCCCACCCCTGCTATATTGAATATAGTAAAAAAATTTAGCCAGTGCCCCTGGCATCACTAGTTATATTAGATAGCATAGATCAGTTAAAATGCAACATTTTTTGCAGTCTTGTCATTATTACTTGCAAACAGATATTATTTTAAATCATAATTCTTATGGTAGTCTAATATCAGATAATATAATATTAAACTTTTTATAATAAAGTTTCTACTTAAGAATGTTTCTTGTTCCTAATTGGACTTGGTCATTTCTTATTAATTTTAATTAGGAGTTGGTTCTCCTAGTTAAAATTAATAAGAAAGGATGAGACTTCTTGCTTTAACATGCTTTCTTTCATCTCCATATTTATTCACTATTTCTTGTTCTTATCAATAAATTCAAAATTCTGAAGTTACTCTCATTTGCAACCAAGCATTTTGCAGCATCATATAAACAATTAGTTTCACCAAATAAATTTAAAAAACTTTATCACTTGAAACATTTTTAAACTGATTTGTAGGTACTGATTTTCAGCAGCACCATATGGTGCTGCTGAAGATATTTTGTCTTTACAAATAAAGGATATTTTGTATTAATTACTGCTGTTTAGTGCTGAACTTTATTATTATTGTTTTACCATTTATTAATTAAAGGAAACTATTTTGTGAAAATTTTTTTAAAAATTTTAACTTATATGTAATTGCGAAGTATAGTCTTTGAATTTTGAATTACCCCATATTATTTAGAAAGCATTATAAAATGTTATCTGTAAAAATTATATAGAATTTAATTAAATACTCGTAATTATTTTTTACTTTGCATTTTTATATTATTAATTTTTTTTTCAGAATCCGTATCTTTTGTTTTGAAATTATTAAGCACAGTCTGTTTGGAAATATTATATTAGTTTGTATTCTTATTAGTAGTAGTATGTTAGCTGCTGAAGATCCAATGCAGTCAGAGTCTTATAGAAATAAGGTATGTAATTATAATCTAATATATAAATGCTATTAATTAATTTGAAAATATATATGAAATTCTTAATTCTAACAAGGATTAAATAAACTGGTGAAATAATAGTTAGTTTATTGATGTTAGATTTCAGAATCTAAGATAATAATTGGTTTAGTGATAGTTATCCTGATTGAATGAATAAAGCAAGAACACAATAAATGATGATACAAAATATATTTTATATTTTTCATCATTGTTTATTGCATTCTTTTATTTAAGATAATAATAATATTAACAAAACAAATTATTATTTATATATATAGTCAACAATATAAATTTACACTCAAAGCATTATAATGGTAGAAAATTATTTAATAAAAGTAAACAATAAGCCAAATAAGTAAGATAAATCGTTTATTCAGAAATGTTTTCAACTTGTAACGACTGTGCTGCTTCCAGGTTGTTCTCTCAGGTTCAGACCCCTTTCCCCTGCGTCACCCTTTGATGCCACTCTGTTTTAATGCTAATTCCAATTCGAACCTCCACGTTGGACAGCCATTCCAGGAATAAAAGCACAACTTCCATAATGTAAAGAAAAAAATGGTTAATTTTATTTTGAACAGGATTATACAATTTAAAACAACTTACTGAACTGTTAAAGATAATATATACAATAATCCTTCTTAAGTGCTGGTAATAATTACTTTTAAACAAATAGTACCACAATCAGACAACGACTTTGCAATAACAAAGACCAGCTTGGCCCAACATGAAAAAACGGTGCACACAACAGTTCACAAAAGTCACTAGCACTAGATGCAGATGATGGCAATTACCAGACAAAGACATCGAGCAAGTTACCAGAAGGACTGTTTGTGATAATCTTCGCATGCCATTTATACTGTATCTCATTTGCATGATGAGTGAACTTATCTAAATTTCTAAACAATAAAATATTTATTTTATTAAATTATAAAACTTTTCCAACAGTCTCTTATCTTCTTATAAATATTAAAAAACAGCAATTGATTAATAAAAAACTTTTTTTTAACACAATGTTAATTCTTTCTGAAAAATAATCTGACGTCGAGATTAATAATAAGATGAAATCCAAAATGTTAAACAACACTCCTCCAACCAGTATACTGCCTTCTCCAATGCAAGGTAAAACTTCAAATTTTTTGTTTTCTTCTTCTAACTTTCTTTTCAAAACACCAGAAAAACACTTTTTTTCAGTCCTTATAGGCTATCCACATAGCCTGCCTCAGTTTAAATACAGATCAAAGAAGCTTTGCTCCATCCTTTCTCATTAGGCCAAAACAGGGAACCAATCAGTGACCAGTTCCTAACATCAACAAAAACTGCAGATGGAAGGTTATCCTTCCAAACTCATTTATGAGAAAACCTGACACAAACCATTTCTAAAAATAACATTATTACAATTATCACTACGTTCAAAATAATAGCACACTAAGCAGTGAAAAACATTAAAGTTTAATGAATAACTAAAACGTTTTCAGTATCAGTAATACTATCATCAGTTGCATTGAATGGAATGCACAAAATAGAACAAAGGAATATTTTTTTAAATTTAACATTAAAGATGAAACAATATAATATAAAATAAAATAAATTAAATAGATATAAATGAAATTATAACAGTTCAATTAGAACATACTATTTCGCTGGGAGGTGGAAGGATTAATAAAATTCATTAAATATTTTTATGTATTGCATATCTCCAGGTCGCACTTAATCCATCCACTTGCCTGATATTAATAATATTGTTTGTTTGGCCGCTCTTCAGAATTTCTATTTTCTCAACCACTGATAGCGTTTTACGATCTTGTTTGTTTTTTATAATTTGTGCATCTTGCCAGAGAACTTCTGTATCCTTCTCATACACTCTTTGAGCTAAGGTGGTGTTAAGGTTACCCTTAGATATATCCTCCATGTGTTCAGCTAATCTCTCCCTAAAATTTCTGGCTGTAGCTCCTATGTATGTTTCTAATCGGTTGTTTAATACATTTTGTAAGGGAATTTTGTACACACCTGATTTATAGTCGTTAGATCTTTTAGATTTATCATTTCTAAGCAAATTGAAGATGGTGGGGGCCCTCTTAAAGTTATGGGCTTTCTTTGTTAATTTAAGAGTAGATTTAATGGCATTACTAGGATGGAGTCTGTATGGTATAGGATGTCGGTACGATGTGTCAAAAATATGCATAGGAGTAGAGGAAGAAGCGGGTTGGCTTGAGGGAGCTGACTGTTTCAAGAAATTAGCTTTCAGTTTGCAATACAGATTCCACATAAATTTGTTGCTGTATCTGTGCTTATGGCCTATAGCAAAGATTCTATTTAACTCTGCTTTAAGGAAGAAATTATCACTACAATGTGTGAAACATCTATTAAAATAGGAAGTGAAAGTGGATTTCTTAAATGCCCAGGGGTCAAAGGACCATTTAGGTATAATAACTGGAGCCGCAGTAGGTTTAACATAGACAGTTGTGCCGAAGTTTCTGTTCGAAGCAATAATATTAATATCCAGGAAATTCACATGACTTTGGCTAACCTGTGTAAGCTTCAGTGTAAGCCCGTATTCTTCTTTGGAAAGCTGCTGTATAATGTCATCCGCTTTATGATTGTTCTGCCAAAGAATAAAGATATCGTCAATGTATCTAGAATATAATAAAATTTCATTAAAAAGACTGGTGCTTATCTGTGATTCTACTTCCCTAACTATTAATTCAGCAAGGATTCCCGCCATAGGGCTCCCTATAGATACCCCTTGGAGTTGCTTATAATAAATACCATTATATTCAAAGAAGGATTCATGGCAGATTATATATGCGATATCACGAAGAACTGTGTGGTCTTGGTGTTCATTAGGGGTGTGTTCCATTAAAAACCTATAAAACAAAAGGCAAGTTGCATTTAGATTGAGGAAAGGATAAAGCGATTCAAAGTCGAATACTGTCATAACATTATTTAGAGACGGGCAGAATTATCTTAAACTGTTTAAAAAATCGGTGGAGGAAGATATACTAAGAGGGTATGATGTTAAAAAGTTGTGGCACCATTTAGCCAGACATTTCTCAATATTATACATTGGTGAATGCATTTTCTCAACAATAGGTCTTGCCGACACGGGTTCCTTATGTGTTTTGATGTACGCAAATATTCTAGGGCATGCTGGGTTGATGATCTTTTTCTTACAAATAAAATACGGTAAATTATTACGTTTAAGAAGCCTGTTAACTTTTGCTGTTAGTGCATCCATTGGGTGTTTTGGAAGAACTTCTGCCCTAGAGTCACATATATATTGTGTAATATGTGCGTTGTATGAGCTTTTCTTTAGCAGAATGATCTTTTTTGACTTATCCTCTCTTGTAATGATTAAGTTTTCATTGGCAAACCAATCCAGCGTTTGTTGGACTTTTCTGTCATATAACGAGAGGTTGTTGATGGGAGGTTCATTTTTGTAGTTCTTCAATCTATTGCGTTCATTAATAAAAGACCATCTAAGTTTTTCTGCTTCTAAATCTTCTAGCGGTTCTACTAGTCTCTCAAAAATAGGTATGTTATCTAAAATATTGAGCCCTTCAAAAAGTGCGCATGACGGGCCTTTACAAAAAAGCTCAGTTGCGAATTGTGGAACTGGGATATCATCAAGAATAGTAATAACATCTTCAAGCGGTAGAGAAGGGTTACTTCTGGCATGGAGTTGGTTTCGGAAGATCCATCTTAATTTTTTTTTAATATGCTTTTTACGGAGAATGTTTTGAAAGTGAACTATTTTAATATTGAATTCTGAAATCTATTTAGTGATTTGCGTATTAGGTGATGGAATGGTCTCAAGCAATATATTATTCACAATGGACTTAAGACGATAAAACCTCCTCTTTGCATCTGTTATAGCAAACTTAAAGCAGATATTTTTAGTGTTCCTTAAAATTTTCCTGGAGTTTATGGGTAATGTGATGCGGTGTATGGACATTGGTAGGATGCCGTTTAGTTTACACTCCTTGAGGAAGATCCATGTTTCCTTTGTTTTAACTAGCTTCTTTTTAAATTTACAGTACTTTTTAACAATATCCGAATTCATAACTGCTGGCTCAGCAGACAATATCAGTATAAAGATAAACTATTAAAGCTGCTTTACTTTCTAGTCACTACGTTCAAAATAATAGCACACTAAGCAGTGAAAAACTTTGAATGGAATACACAAAATAGAACAAAGGAATATTTTTTTAAATTTAACATTAAAGATGAAACAATATAATATAAAATAAAATAAATTAAATAGATATAAATGAAATTATAACAGTTCAATTAGAACATACTATTTCACTGGGAGGTGGAAGGATTAATAAAAATTCATTAAATATTTTTATGTATTACATATCCCCAGGCCACACTTAATCCATCCGCTTGCCTGATATTAATAATATTGTTTGTTTGGTCGCTCTTCAGAATTTCTATTTTCTCAACCACTGATAGCGTTTTACGATCTTGTACGTTTTTTATAATTCGTGTATCTTGCCAGAGAACTTCTGTATCCTTCTCATACACTCTTTGAGCTAAAGTGGTGTTAAGGTTATCCTTAGATATATCCTTCATGTGTTCAGCTAATCTGTCCCTAAAATTTCTGGCTGTAGCTCCTATGTATGTTTCTAATCGGTTGTCTTCTACATTTTGTAAGGGAATTTTGTACACACCCGATTTATAGTCGTTAGATCTTTTGGATTTATCATTTCTAAGCAAATTGAAGACGGTGGGGGCCCTCTTGGTGTACAAAATTCCCTTACAAAATGTAGAAGACAACCGATTAGAAACATACATAGGAGCTACAGCCAGAAATTTTAGGGACAGATTAGCTGAACACATG
>AYEL01070333.1:0-94509 GCA_000484575.1 Olivierus martensii
TAAACTACACAACTCACAACAGTTGAACAATACACTACATTGCATGAACACACACATTCTACCTAAACTTATTAATACAGAAACAACACTCATGGAATTACACACATTTATTTATGTCGCTGCTGTCACTGTCAGTACACACCTAGGTCATAAAACACTTCCAAATAAGATGGGCACAAATACAAAACATCACATAAAACCTGCCTGGCAGAAATGATTTGAAAAACAAATAAATGAAATCAGAACAGAACTAGGTAGACTCACCCAATACACAAAAAACAACACATCCACTAAACTCATGAAATCAATTAGAAAAATTTTCAGAAAATTAAACACACACACACACACACACACACACACACACACACACACACCACGAAAATCACAACACACACTTTAAAGAATACATGGACACACTAAAACAGAAACTTGCAGCAAAATCACAATGCTTCAAACAATACAAAACCAGCTTAGCATGTAAACTAGATAACACACTATTCACAAACAATGAAAAGACATTCTACAGAAACATAAACACTAAAAAGCCTAAACAAACACAAAACTGTGAAATACCAACACAACAATCACTCACTAGCTTCTGGTCTGCCCTGTGGGCAGTAACAGTTACACACAACCAGAGAGCCAGCTGGATCACAGAAGAGGAGACACACACATTAGACATGCCAGAAATGCCCTATACTACCATTACTACTGAAGAACTCACAAACATTGGATACACTCACAACTGGAAAGCTCCTAGTGTAGTAGTAGTAGTAGTAGAATAGGGAGGGGCCTGTTTCAGCCCAAGCACTACGACCAACATGATACAAACATTTTACCTGTTTTCATGACTTACTGGCCAAACATTTCACATGCGAACCAAAAGACACACCTTCCTTTCTTACACACGGCATCACTTTCATGAAATCCAAGAGCACAAACACTGGAAACCCATCACAATACCGACCAATCAGATGTTTACCAACACTATACAAAATTTTAACCTCGTATCACCAACAAAATATACACACACGTCGAAGAAAACAATATTCTTACAGAATAACAGAAAGGCTACATAGAAGTCACATGGAGTGCAAAGAGCAGCTGATCATTGATACAACAATACTAAAACAGATACACAGACAACACAGACACTTATATGCAGCTTACATAGATTACAAAAAGGCATTTGACAGCATACCACATTCATGGCTTATACAAACACTACAAATATACAAAATCAATACCAAATACATCACATTCCTACAAAACATAATGCAACACTGGAGAACAACACTGCACATCACCATAAATAACAATCACATAGCCACAGAACCCATATACATTAGACGTGGTATTTTCCAGGGTGATTCGCTCAGCCCACTTTGATTCTGCCTCGTCCTAATTCCACTCTCCAACAAACTGAACACATCGAACTGTGGCTACAACATTAGACAAAATCGAACAACACACTACACACACTCACATCTCTTTTACATAAACGACATTAAACTGTATGCCTCAACACAAACACAATTACAACAGCTGTTACAAATCACGCACACATTTTCAAAAGACATACACATGGAGTTTGGCTTAGACAAATGCAAAACACTCCACATAGAAAAGGGAGTCCTAAAGAAAGGAGGCTTCACTCTTGAAAAAGGAGACACTATTGAATCCATGGAAGATGGTAGGTGTACAAGTATTTGGGATTCCAGCAAGCCAGACTCACAGAACAGAAGAAAACTGAACAAACATTATCAAAACTATACACCAACACAATTAGTTTTACATAGGCAGTGTTTTATGTTTACCGCAATCTTTTACTGGAATCTATAAATTATTCCATTATTTAAACACTGTTTTATTGCAAAACTTTTATGACCATTCCTAATAAACCATTTCTTCTCAAATACTTTTTATTATAAAACTTAAAAATTTCTTTAAAAATACATACTGGATGCACGGCTATATTAGAAAATGCATTTCGGCTTCTTAAGCCCTCTTCACTTCTTGCATGGCTAAAAATATAGAACTGAAGAGGGCTTAAGAAGCCAAAATACATTTTCTAATATAGCCGTGCATCCAGTATGTATTTTTAAAGAAATTTTTAAGTTTTATAATAAAAAGTATTTGAGAAGAAATGGTTTATTAGAATTGGTCATAAAAGTGTTGCAATAAAACAGTGTTTATATAATGGAATAATTTATAGATTCCAGTAAAAGATTGTGGTATACACCAACAGATTAAATAACATTCTCAAAATACAATCTGAATGGAAAAAACACAGTGAAAGCCATCAACACATTTGCCAACCTAGTACCCTTTGGAGTGATATAGTGGACACGGACAGAACTCGAATCACTCGAAGAAACATAGTGAAAGCCATCAACACATTTGCCATACCAGTACTGACTTACTCCTTTGGAGTGATACAGTGGACACAGACAGAACTGTACTGACTTACTCCTTTGGAGTGATACAGTGGACACAGACAGAACTTGATACTAACTTACTCCGTTGGAGTGATACAGTGGACACGGACAGAACTTGAATCACTCCAAAGAAAACTACGAACAACACTTACAAAATACCAGTACCATCACCCGAAATCTGCCATAGAAAAAACTACGCTCCCACGCAAGGAAGAAGGACTGGCCTTATTGACATCCGACAGTTACACAACAGACAGATCTATAATCTGACAGAGTTCTTCCATAAAAAACAACATACATCACAACTACACAAAGCTATTGTCTTGGCAGATAGAAACATGACACCACTAAATCTTCAGAACAACACTCCATGCCAAATAGACAACACTGCACACATACATGAAAAGAAAACATCCTGGTGTAAAAAGGAACTCCATGGCAGACATCCACATGACTTACAGAAACACTTCATTGACGCCAAAGCGTCAAACAGCTGGTTAGTCAGGGGGGATCTATTTACTGAAACAGAAGGGTTTATAATAGCTATACAAGACCAGGTAATAAACACGAAAAAGTACAGAAAATACATACTGAAAGACAGCACATTAACAAATGACACATGTAGGAAATGCCACATAGCACCCGAAACAATTCAACACATTACGTCCGGTTGCAAGCTACTTGCACAAACAGATTACCTGCACAGACACAACCAAGTAGCAAACATAATACACCAAAAGCTTGCAACCAAACACACTCACACCATAATACAATTACATACCAGACACAATCCTAGAAAACTCAACACACAAGATGTATTACGACAGAACAATCCTAACAGACAAAACCATTCACTACAACAGACCAGACATCACTCTCTATAGACAAGCAAAACAAAGTTATCTACATTATAGACATCTCAATACTTGACATACACAACATTTAGGATGCATTCACCCAAAAAATTAGCAAATACACAAAACTCTCACAAGAAATTAAGTGTCTCTGGGGAATGAAAAGGTATTCATAGTACCCATCATTCTCTCCTCCACAGGAATTGAACATCCCTCATACACTACACAAAAGCCTCAAAACACTAGATCTATATCCCAAGACATACATAACACTACAAAAAGAATCTCTACGTGCAACATAGTAAGAAAGTTTCTCAGCACTGACACAGACAGTTAACACATGACATACATAACACTACAAAAAGCATCACTACTCAATACATGCAACCAGTAAGAAAGTTTCTCAACACTGACACAGACAGTTAACTCCCATTACAGTTGCTATGTCTTGACTTGTGTGTCCGGACATAGCACAATTAAACATCACAAGTAACTATGTCTTGACTCGTGTCCGACATAGCTTTGACCCGGAGATGTGCCCACATTGATGTACTATAACATAATAATAATAATAATAAAATCAAAATCTATAAAGTCATTTTAATTGAAAAGGTTAAAAAATTATAAACAATCAAATGTTATCCACAAGAGTCTAATACCGTGTTGCCGGACAATAATTTTCATGAACTATACAAAAATATAATACATTATAGTACATATTAACAATATTAAAATCAGTAGAATGTTTAAATTTTAAATGACTAAATATTGTTCACATCATCTAATATCATGTTGCCAGACTATAATTTTCATAAGCTGTACAAAAATATAATACATTATATTACATATAAACAATATTAAAACAAATAATTCCATTTGGCTACAGGACTACAGCTATTTAAACCACCCAGCCAGCCATGCCCAAGCCAAGGGTAACACAATCAAATCACTGTAGTTTATCACTGTAGTTATCACATGGTTGGTCTTTCCTATGGAGTGAATAGTTAGGGTCTCCAACATTTTGCCCTCTCTAATCCTGCTATCAGTTTTTAATACTTGTACTTTGTCCCACATAATAGTGAGGTCATGGACCAAAGCCCTCTGCACCAAAGCTGTGTCCATTTCCCCTTTACAGATCGCATTAATATGTTTTTCTATAAGCCAACAAGTAAAACTTATATAGCACTCTTCTCTTCCAAAACTATGATTAAAGCATGGGACCTCATATATCCTGGTACACTTCCTGACCTTATCATTCCATATGAGGCCAAAAACTGTGCTACTCTTTTTGAGTGCTATCGAACACCCTGTATGCTTTTCTAAAAGCAGCCTAAGTTTACTGGTAATGGGATTGAGATCAATCCCATAATAATTAGACATAGATTGTTGAGGGCACCTATCGGACACCGACCATCTGACACGTGTATAGATCCCTAAAAGGAGCTTAAGCTTATACCCATTTTGTATTCCTTACTTAAGTATAGTCCTTATTTCTTCATACCTACTCCTTTGGTTAGAGCAATGAGTAAAGACTCTCCTAAACAAGGATCAGATCATCGCTGCCTTATACTGCCATGGGTCTGGGGAACAGGCAGGAATAAAAATCAGAGAGTAGGTCAGCTTGCAGTAAACAGACATAACATATTCTCCATTAGAAACAGAAATACACACATCAAGGAAATGGACAGTAGTCATGTCAGACTGCTCAAGTTCAAGTTTTAGCTCTAAACTATGGTCAGTGAGGTTAGTTAACAGCCCAATATTATCACTGGGCTAAAAGTATTATCACCGAGATAAAAGTAGGATATTGTCAACATACCTCCAGTACAATTTCAGGTGAGACCCAAAACGCGGAAGAACCACCTCCTCCTTCCTCCGAACCACAAGTTCCACTAGACCTTCGGCCATTGGGCTCCCAATTGAAACACCAACAGTCTGTCTATAGAATTTCCCATTAAACATAAAGAAGGATCCATGAACAATTAAATCACAAATCCAGACACACTCATGGGGAAGCCACCCGGCTTCCCCATGAGTGTGTTCCGGATTTTTGTTAAGTATCAATATTATCACTAAAAATATTTATATAATTTAGTAATATTTTTGATTTTATACGGACACACTCATGGGGAAGCCACCCGGCTTCGCCATGAGTGTGTTCCGGATTTTTGCTAAGTATCAATATTATCACTAAAAATATTTATATAATTTAGTAATATTTTTGATTTTATAAAGCCATCCTCAGCTCAATTAATTAATTATAAAAATTTTTATAAATTTTAAAAATTCTAGTATAGAATTTATAAAATTTTCATAATTAACCAATGTTTAGTTTGCATTGTTTCAATTTCAGCTCTTTGTCTTTCTGAAAAATAGGAAGATCTGGAATGGAATTAGAATCCATCTTTGGAAAATTTATGTAGTAGGTCTGTGCAAGATTGGTCAGTCCCGATCTCCATGACCATTGAAGACCTGTGATAGGTCCTGGAGTGCACAGCATATTAGTGATTAGTGAATGATTAAGAACTGGCATTAAAAAAGCTAATCATGCTATAACACCTATGAATTCTAAGCTCTTTTTTGTTAGAAAATAATTTTCTTTATCCATAAAGCATGATATATAACTGTTATGTAAAATTTTACAAATAAATTATGATTCTGTTTCATTTCATTTTATTATTGAACAATACAGTAATGTTTAAATTATCTCTGCTAATATCAGAATCTAGAAACATAATCCTTTCTTATAATACTAGGTCAATGGGAATTTTGGTTTCAGTTAAAGTTGTGATTTTCAAGAACTAACCCCAATTCTAAATGAGGATCTACTATATATATTAGTTAATTTATTAATTTCCTATATATATTAAACTAGCTCAACATGCTAAAGTTGTCTTAACATTTGATGAATTTGATTTGATCCCAGTCCTCTTAGTAGAGAGCTGAATCATTTCCATGCAGTCATTTACTTGTTATATGTTTGAAAATGAACAGAATACATTTCAAATGTAGAAGAAATAAAACAAAATTTTAAATGAATGCTTATTAAATATTTTAAAATTTGGCATCACAGTTATGTTATGTCTTTGATGTGGTTCTTCCACATTAACAAAGTTTGTGCTATTTGATTTTGGCTCTCTAGATATTTTTGCAAATGTGATGTAAAAGCTTATAAATCAAAAATTTTGGTATAAATTATATTTGTTCATATAAGCAGGATCTTTTATATCAGGATCTCATAAATAAGGATAAATGTGTATTATATTTTTTGTGATGAATTTTGCTTTAATTTTTTTTTTTAAACATTTTGATATGTAATAATATACTTTTTATTTTTGATTGTGTTTTCTTTCATTACATAATCTGATTTATTTTTACAGATATTAAATTACTTTGATTATATTTTCACAACAATTTTTACTGTAGAAATAACATTAAAAGTAAGTGTGTGAAATTTTTATGTTTTCATATTTTTATATTTAATATTTATAATGTTAATTTTTTACCTATTATGAAGAAAGTTTTATTTCTGTATTTATGTTTTGATATATAAATATTTTATTTCTGTATTTATGTTTTGAATTAATTTATAAAATTAATTCAAATTTTATACAGTAGTTAAAATAATTAGTTTAAAGATCTTGGAAAAAATTTTTCAAATCATAGAAAAGAAAATTAATATATCATACTGGGTTGAAATTTTAAAATGTGAATTATCATTTTAAAATTTAGTCTTTTTAGTTGGATATCTTTTTATTTCTACTTGAGTGTGTGAGTATTGAATGTTGATATAAAATTATTGATATATAATAGTAAATGTATTTTTTCATTAATTATTTTCATCGCTAAATTTTTATATTTAAGGAAGTTTTAGGGATTTTTATATTTAAAGTTTAGTATTTAAAATAATTAAAATTTGTAAATAAAATCTGATTTAATTTCAAACTTTTTAATTTCAGCTGGTTACCTATGGTCTTATTTTACATAAAGGTTCTTTTCTTAGAAGTGCATTTAATATATTAGATGTAGTTGTGGTTGGAGTTTCACTTTTATCTTTTGGTCTTAAGTAAGTATTTTAAGTATATATGTTACAGGACAAACCCGAATTCAGGCAATACTAGAATTTCCTAATCAAAACGAGAACGTCGTAATGCTTGTCGGACATTCTAGTATTTCCTAGGACAAACTCAAAATGCTGAACATTTCTTATTCAAAGTTCAGAATTTCTAGTTTTTCCTAGTCAAAAACCGAAGTTGCAAACAGTTAAAATAAAAGTCTTCTTTCTCATGTATTCCTGCTCAGAGTTCGATATTTGACAGCAGAAATTTCTTTCTTTAGAGAATATTTTGCAAGGATAAACAAATCTCTTTGAGGGAAGGCTGCAATCTGCACCATTGGAAGCGCACAGACTAAATCCGCTTTCAATGCACGAAGCATTGTGTGTCTAAATTATGTTTGTGCAAAAAAATAACATTTTGTATAATTCTAACTGCCACAAAAGCCTACCTTGCAAAAATAAATAAGAGGCACCTAGTTGTGTTTTTCAACTTGTAATTTTTTTACTTCGTATTTTATGTTGAACTTTGACTAATAAAAATATTAAAATATTTGTCCATAAAAAATATTCTTCGTGCATTGAAATTCTTGTATTCATTATTACATGGTTCTTTAAAGTCAACCATGTAATAATGAATGAGAGTCAGCTCTGTTTCGATTTGTCTTATTTCATTTTCTCAACAGAAAATAACAATGAAATTGTTATTTCCTATCAAATAATAAAAATATGCATTATGTTCAGTATAATAATGTTTATAATCAATTCATGTTTTTAGTCAAATAATCAACAACTTTTGTATTCACAGTATTACTGTAAATACAAAAATAAAAACACGACTAGGTACCTTTTATTTATTTTTGTAAGATAGGCTTTTGTGGCATTTAGAATTACACAAAATATTATTCTTTTGCACAAACATAATTTAGATACACAAAGTTTTGTGCATTGAAAGTGGGTTTAGCCCTGTGCACTTCCACTGGTGCAGATCGCAGCCTTCCTCAATGAGATTTGTTTATCCTTGTGAATATTTTTTAAAGAAAGAAATTTCTGCTTGCAAATATCGAACTCTGAGCAGGAATACATGAGAAATTAAGAGTTTTATTTTAGCTGTTTGCCACTTCAGATTTTGACTAGGAAAAACCAGAAATTTCAGACTTTGAATAAGAAATGTTCGGCATTTCGAGTTCGTCCTAGGAAATACTAGAACATCCAACCAGTGTTAGGACATTCTCGTTTTGACTAGGAAATTATAGTATTTCCTGAATTTAGGTTTGTCCTGTAACATATATATCAAATAAAAAAATAAATTTCATTTACAAAGTAGGTTTGTCCTGTAACATATATAAGTAATTTTATATTATATATAACATTATGATTTTAATATATTATACAGGAATTTCTTAACATATATAAGACTTGCTTTCCTAACTTCATTATATTAACTGAATTTACCTATTTAAAGCATTACATTTCCCTACACCATTATTATAAAATTAAGAATATCATATGCTACATGAATAACCTATTACAAAACAGCAGATATGATATAATTGTCTTAATAAAATGCATATACAGTGGATTCCGCTTAATTGGGCCATCGGTTAATTGGGGCAGCTACATAATTGGGCCAAATCTCAAAGAACGGAAACCAAACTAATAAACTAAAAAACAGTCGATTCTGCTTAATTGGACCACCAGGCCAAATCTCAAAGAATGGAAACCAAACTAATAAACTAATACATAATATTATTATTAATACAGTGGATTCCGCTTAACTGGGGCAACGCATAATTGCGCCAAATCTCAAAGAACGGAAACCAAACTAATAAACTAATACATAATTTACTTAATTGGGACAACATTTTGCTTAATTGGGATAGAAGCAGAAAAGGATTTTTCAATTTTTGGTATATTTTAGGAATTTTTCAAAAATATGGCAACACTACTTATACTAATACTTGTTGTGTGCTTTCTTAAAAAAATCCTTATATAAAAATTATAACAACATTTTATTATACTGGTAATTTTTCAGGTGAAACCTTTCTACAAGACAATACAGACTAACACACAGTGGTGGATTACTCAATAGGCACAACTAGGCACTAGCCTGGGGCCCCTGATAATTTAGGGCCCCCAGAAAATTAATTTTTTTTTAATTGAACGAATAATAAAAAATGAATTAATAAAGTGTCTTAAAATTTTTATCAACCTATTTTGGAGAAAGTTTTAATTTAAAAATTTTATAGATATTTTATGTATTTGAATTATTCCAACTCATTATAAATATTTTTTCTTTCAAAAACTCATCGTTATCCAAGGACGTCGTTAACCAAGGTACCACTGTACTAGCTAATACAATGCTTCTCATTTATATTCCATAACTCAAAATTATCTGCAAAATAATAATAAGTATATATATAAAAATAATAATAATAATAATAATAATAATTAAACAATTATCATAGATGGGGAGTTATCCCAAAAAACTGACTGGGTGAGATCCAGAATTGAACCTGGATTCTCAACTGTAATATGGGAATGCTTTAAAAAAACAACCATCTAGCAGAATTTTTTAGGTCTAGCACTATTTTGCATTTAACAAATAATAGTGTAA
Source organism: Olivierus martensii (assembly GCA_000484575.1). Classification (NCBI taxonomy): domain Eukaryota; kingdom Metazoa; phylum Arthropoda; class Arachnida; order Scorpiones; family Buthidae; genus Olivierus; species Olivierus martensii. Next base: position 9,964 of record AYEL01070333.1, read on the forward strand.
ATATGTTTTTAGACTTTTTTATGCATTAGCAAATAAAAAAAAAAACTGTGAATCACTTTACAACAGTGATCTGGAACATAACTGCCACAATAACCAGGTTTGCCTGTTATTAACTTTTACTTTGAAAGTCCAAATGTAAGATGATATATTTTGTATTATTACTTTTAAAGCTATGCCTTAGACATACAAATATTTACATTAGCTAAATAAACAGTTTTAATGAGCTCATGTTAACAGCCTTTTATTATCCATCATCAATAATAATTGCTTACAGAATAATTGAATAATATATTCATAACTCAAAAATAATACTTTATTTATGAATTTCTATATCTCATAACTATTATCATTTACATAGCTAAAAATTAAGTTATTAGTTTTTGTTTACAGCTAATGTAGAATGGATATCATCAAAAACTTTCTTTTATGAAGGCTAATGCAATATTTTTGTTCTAAGTTTACAATAAAATTTACAAAATTTTCTCCGTACATACTTTAGAGAAATCAAAACTTGGACAAGAAAATAATGTTATTAGTAAATGTTATATATTTTAATAAATGCATGTGTAATACAAAATAATACCTACAATTAGCTGTTGCAATATTATGAAATAACCAAAAATTATAAAACAGAAAATATATGTTAAATGTTAGAAGTGCCATCACATCATTTCATTCTTTTCCTCAAGTTTGATACAATTTTAAGAAAAAATTTACATTTCAATATTTGAAATATGTTCTCAGAATTTTTAATGTATAATACCGTATTTCTTCGAATTTAAGCCGCACTTTTTATTCAAATTTTTAAGACATAAAATTTTGGTGTGGCTTAAATTCAAAGCGAATATTTTAACATTTTATTTCTCCCGATACCCATTGTTCGGGTTTTTGCTTTACATTTTAAGCATGCACATAGTATTATAACCATTGATAACAGTTTTTTCGGTGATCCCCCATTCCTATTTTTCTGATTTAATCCAGTTGCTGTTTGATAGTAGCTTGTAGAATCACATCGTATCTAGCCATATTTTAATTATAAAAAATATCACGAATTACAAATTTCCAATTTTAAAATCCTACTGCGACTTAAAGTAATACGGTAGTTATTTTACTTCAAAAAATTCAATGAAAGCAATATGATCTAGCATTAATGTTCACAAATTTAAAGAAATGTGATTACTAAAGAATAATGCACCTACAAGTAGTTTTTGGATAAAGTTGCATATACGAGGTGTAATCTCAATATTGTAAAAACTAACAATATTGATTACTAATTAATTTATCTTTAAAAAAATAAATTTCTTTTTCAGTCAGTTTCTGTTAGCAGCAGTTTCCATTTCATTGAAGAAAATAGATATTGATTATTCTCAATCAAGAAATGTGCTTGTTATTTCAAGTAAATTTTTTTAAATCATTTGCATTATGGAAATCTTTTTCAAGTATATGTATACAAGTTCATGTACAATGCATTATTAATAATGTGAGAATGCTTTAAAAAATTTTTATAGCTTTACATTTTTGTATGATAATCTATTCAGGAGAGAAATTTTTTTCCAGCAGCTTTCAGGATGAATGTAATATTATGAATTATATCATCAAAATTTGTTGTCATTTAACATTAATATTTAATTAGAAAGTATTTTATCAGGTGAACCATTCTCATAAAAAATTTGCAAGAAAAACAATCAGTTTGATTGGAGAATTTACAAATGAATTTGTAAATTCATATTGTTGCATGGTAAAGCTGTGGCTTACTACCCTGGAGGATCTGGGTCCCAGACTTCCAATTATTCAGGAGAGGTTCAGGCTCAGCCTGTTGAATCCTATCTTTCAACCATCTAAGTGATCCCATCATGGGTGTTGGCCAGCCTGTGATGGCCACAGAGATGTAACTACGGGTGGGCCCAGGTGGGCCATGGCCCATGCATTGAAATTTCTGGCCCACCCTGAATGTATAACCCAAAACGTAAAATTGAAAACCGCAAGAGTTCAACTCCACATAACCCAAGATGCCTTGTATTCCGTAAAAATGAAAATAAAAAACCACAAGTATAATTTAAGCCCACATAATTTCACATTAATAGCGATAAAAATCCTTATTTACAAGCTGTGAAAAAACACGTCCTTTGCACATTTTACGCAGTACTTAATTGATGCGATTAGCTGGAAAGAATAAATAAAGTTTCAAAATACTGGTAAATATAAGTATTTATTTGATATCAGCTCAATACAAAATTATGCGGTGACTTTTACTTATGTATTATTTACTTTTTAATGATGCAAAACGATCGATTACTTTGTCCAAATTGAGAGCTTTTGCGATTTTTCTCTTGATGAACATACTTGCTAAATTGATTAACCAATCATCAAGCATTCTGTTACATAAATACAGTTTAATAAAGCACATATAGGAGAATGTTCTTTCAGATTGGTGTGGCCCACCCAAAAAAAAGCTGGTTATGTCACTGGATGTCCACCACCAGTATATCCCTTGTGCAATATGGCAGCTTAACTAACCTAACCTAACTGTAAATTCATATTGACAAAGATAATTAAGGAGAAATAATACATAACAATGTCCCTTTCACAAAGTAATGATTTTATTATATTTATGAATATATATTATTCCATTTTATCAAAAATAATTTTATTCTAGTAAGATGGTATGATGTCTTCATGAAGCCTTATATAGTCTCACAAGTCAGTTAAATATATTTATTTATTGATTCAATGCAATTAAATTAGTAATTATTAACACAAGTATTTTAAAATAGATTATGTAATTTTTCAATTATTTTTTAGTAGATGGCACCAACTGGATCGTAAATTGTCACACAAATCAAATATTCATTCCTTACAAGTATAATGTTAAAGTGATGGTTCTATTTCTAATAATTTATTTTATATTCTAAAAAATAGCAGAATATTCCAAAATTAATTTAGGAGAAAAATAAGTAACCTCATAATATATGATTTTATCATATATTATGAGCATTTATCATCTAAAAATAAACATTGTTTTTCAATGCTTTTCATATTAAAAAATATACCAAAAATTCAAATTAATAGCACAGAATGAAGAGTACTGTAGTTCATGTTGCTGACATGCCAAAAATACTACAAAATAACAACAACAGAAAGAAGAGTGTTGGAAGACAAACTGGTGAGTTTGATTAGTACTCTCTCTTCTCTTATTTTGAAGTGATACAGATTCTTTGCTATGGTGCTTTCATAAATTTTTTTTGTGTGTATGTGTGAAAATATCATAATCTATAGGCCTATGGTCTTAATTTGGAATTCCTTATACAAGAAATATATAAACATTGATTAATTAAGATTTATTTAATACTTTGGAGATTAAGTCAATTTATTAAAGTGGCCATGCCAGTATTTGTCTTTCTCACAGTTTTTCTATAAAAATCTGTTTTTTAGATTTTTTATATCTAATATAAAGATGATCAACTTAGACCATTGTCCAGGACCTATTCTATTATAATGTCTAGCAATTCTTTCCCATTGAGCCAAATTTTGGAAATTTATTTATGTATATAAGTAGAAACAAATTTTCTTTTGTTTAATAATAGTATTTATTGTTTACGACAATAATTCTTTAGTTTTCTCATAAAATGTCAGAATTTTTAAAAGAAAGTTCAATTTTTGATATATTAGACGAAACTTTTAAAGATTCTGAGTCAAGAAGCTCATGAAATTTTTATAAAATTTTATTTTATTATGATATTTACAAATAATTTTATTTTTCATGAAGAAACAATTAATCGTTTATTTTATAATAACTTTTGTATTACTATACTGATTAAATATTTACAATTTAAATTTACTGTAAGATAAAACATTATTTTACAGTAGAGATATGTGCCACTTAGTCTCCTTCTGGACAATCTCTGTTCATATATATGTCCGAGGTTCCAGAGTAAAAAAACACTATTCTGCTAACAGATAGTAGTAGACATAAGCTGCCATGGCCAGCATATTTAAATATGAATTTGATGTAAACATTCAGATTGCATTGCCTTCTGTAAATTGGTATAGTACATATTAGATTTAAATTATAATAAATATATGTACAGTATACTTACTGCAATGTTATACTCTTACTATAATGTAAAAAAAATTATAAAAAAATAAAGAAAATCCTTTTACTATATAGTGCATGTATTGTGCAGTTATTTATTATAACTGCATAATTATTAGTGTGAATTACTACTAATTTTTTTATGTAAAAAAGTTTAAACATAAAGGTGTGAACAATTTGAAAAAACTTTAGCACTGCAATACTATATATATACATTGAAGTACTAACAGCTTCATCTAAACTCAATACTAGTTAACTGCAGATTGGTGTTTACAAATTATAGCTCTATCCATGGTAAGTACAGACTGATACTATATTTTCTAATTTAGATGCTAAACTTCCTGATTAATTATTATTCTGTAGTATTATTTTATTGTTTGTTCTTCTTTGTTAATGTATTATGATAAATTATATTACTGTACAGTACTATATTAGTTAGTTGAAATACAATATTTTTGTTATTTAGGCAGTACAGTGTACTACAGCATATAAGTTGTTTACATATGTTTACACAATGTAAAATTTACATAATAGACAAGATATCTAGGATGCTAAGTGGCACATACCTGTACTTAGAAATAAATTTGTTTTATGAAAAAAATTTAAGATATTATACATCATATTAACAAATAATTTTATATTTTTTACAAAGAAATAATAATTTTTTATTTTATAATAATGATTTCATTATTGATTTACTGATAAATATAGGTACTCTTTGAGTTATAAACTTAATTTGCACAAAAGTTTTGTTTATAATTTGAAAAGTTTGTAACTTGGAAATCATTGTTACATGGCTCTTAGAAATACTGAAATCACTGTATATATATTGTATTTTGTAATATATCTTGCAGTTGAACCAGTTATGAGTTTCTTATTTCACAAATTTTAATAAAAAGTTCTGATTATAAAATGAAGTTTTTTGGTGTAATCTCCACTATCTTGAAATTCTATCATAATATGTTAAGTAACTGTGTAGGTTTATATTATATTTATTGTTAGACCATTCTGTTATCATAATAATTAAAATTATTGAAGAGTTTTTGATATTTTCTAAAATTTTACAATGAAATTATATGTTAATAAGTATAAAAGTTCATAAGAATATTTATAACTTAAGCATTTGTAGTATTTAGTTTATTATAAGATAAAATATGATTTTATAGTTCATGCAGAAAAAAATATTGGTTTTGTATAATTTTCTCATAATTTTATATCAATATTCTGAAAGCTTATTTTTCCCAAAGATAAAAATAAGTTTTATATTTTATAATGCTCGGTATAACTTCATTGGTTTTCAAATTTGCTTTTCTGTTCTAGAAAGATTCTACACATAAATTTCATGCTATACCCGTGTTTAAACCCGCAATGGTAGATCCCAACAAGTTCGTTGTTCAAAAATGTATCGTTGGTACAATAAGTTAATGCCCGTTGGAAGTAGGCACGGAACAAGGATTTCTTGTAAGTCCACGGGTTGTAAGACCACCTAGAAATTAAGACAGGTGTATTAGTGGGTTTGGTGTAATCAGTAGTATCTATGTGTATAGGATGGGTAAAGATTTTAACATCTAGGAAGTCGATGGTCTTATAAGTTTTCAGCAGACAACTTAAGTCGGAGACTATATTGCGGCTTTGAAAAGTGCTGTACAAGTTCTGAAGCAAGGCTTTGATTCCCCCAGAGTATAAAAATATCAACAACATAGCAGGTATAAAGAAGCAGTTCTGCCTTAATATTTGAATCGAGTTGTCTTTCCATTTCCCTAATGACGATCTTGGCCAGAACTCCTGCCATCGGGACTCCTTTAGTTTGTTGGTAAAACAGCCCTTGGTGTTCAAAGTATGATTCATGGCAAATAAGGTGGGCTAGGTTTCTAAGAGTTTCTGGGTCACGTTCTTTTTCCGGAATAAAAGTTAGAAGGAATCTATAAAAAATTAGACAGGTGGCATTGATGTTTAAGGAAGGGTACAAGGATTCGAAATCTAAAACAGTCATAATCTCTGTGCCTTTAATGCTTATGGATTTTAAATGCTCTTTAAATTCTTGGGAAGACTTAATAGAATAAGTATAGCCTTCAAGCATCGCAAGGCACCATTTAGCCAAACTTTTTTCGATGTAAAATGTGGGGGAGCGATATTTCTCCACAATTGGATGGGCTGAGATGGGATCTTTGTGGATTTTAATAAAAGTAAAAATGCGAGGGCAGGCTGGGTTAGGAACTTTACTCTTATCTAGACGAAGTTTTTTAACAAATTTGGTAATATATGAACTAAGCTTTGAGGTGGGGTCATTATCTAAAGCTTGCACATTAGCGTCATGAATGTATTGTAAAATAAAGTCATTGTATCTCGTCTTCTTTAGCATCACTAGTTTCTTGGACTTGTCGTCTCTGGTAATAGTGACTTCTTGGTCTAACATCCAATTCAGAACTTCTTTAACATCTTTATGCTTAATGTGAGGCGTCTTGAAGGGGAGTCCTCTTTTATTCTTAAGCTTCTTATTAAATTCAGCAATAAACAACCATCTGTTATGTTCAGCTTCTAATTCACTTAACTTCTAATTCACTTAGCAATTTTTTATTAGTTTTTGTTTATTATTCTTTAATAATTTATTAAGTTAATTTATTTTATCCAAAAGATTTATTTTTTGTTTGTTTTCTAGTGAAATTTATTTTCAAATTTTACTACTTTGTTCTAGAATCCTTTGTTTAAAAAACTGTTCTAATGGTGAGTGAGTATGTAACTGAAGATGATATTGAGAAATGCCGAAAGCGTTTTTACAGTGTCTAATAAAACCCATTCCTACACACTGCTAGTTGTGCTGTATTGTGTTTGAACTTATTTAAAGTGGTGATAAGCAGTTTTGTGTTTTAGAAGAATTTTAGATTTATATAATAATTTATAAAACATAAAGAAAAAGAAAAGAATACGAAAATATACAGATACATATAGAAAAAGATACAAAAGAAAAGATAATCAAAAATATAATAAATTTTTAATTATACTTACTCGTTCATCTGCAAAATCATCATCACTAAAATCAGTTGAGCCATCATCTTGAGATAATCCCCAATCAATGCTAACATTTTCAAATAAAGTTTTCTTATTTTGTAATGCATGCTCTAACTAATAAATAAAAATGCAACATTAAATTTTATAGATCTATATGTTAAATTTTGATCAATATATAATTATTAATAGAATATCTGTAAAATATACAACAACATTATATTACTCAATAATTATTTACCAATTCAGTACAAATATGAAATCCTTTCTCTCTTGATACATCCATTGGTGTTTTGCCTTCAGAATTTTCAATTTGTGGATTAGCTCCACTTCGTAGCAATAGCTTCATACATTCTGTCTGATTATATGTAGCACATACATGGAGAGCAGTACTTCCATCTTTTGTTTGTTTATCCAAACTAGTACTGAAAAAAATTTGTTTAATAACAGAATTTTTATTTAAAACTTATTTAAAAATTTAAAAAAAATAATTTTATTTCAAAATTTTGAAAAAATATTTACATAATCATTAAATATATCTATATCACCCACTCATTCTCTTCTGAGATTAAGGTTATAAAAGTAACAATTAATAAACTAGACACTGTGCATAAAAATTAACACTATGCCCAATAGCAGAGAAAATATATTTAATAGCATAATAAGAAACATTTTTGACTATAAAAAAGAACTTTCCACTTGATTTAATTATAATACTGTTCATTCTAGCACTGATTAAAAGTGGAAAAATTTACACACAAAATTTGGTTGCTTTTGACTTTATTAAGTCCTCATCAGCTATACTTTACATTTATAGATTGTCGAACATCTATATATGTATTCATGTTCGACAATCTATATATGTAAGGTATAGCTGATGAGGACTTAATAAAGTCGAAAGCACTACTAAATTTTATGTGTAAATTTTTTCCACTTTTAATCAGTGCTAGAGAACAATATCATTTTTGACTACTAAAATGCCATTGTCAGCTTGCACAAATGTAATGGAATACAATGAAATGTTTTAAAGGGCATTTTAAAAAGTTTTAAACAACAAATGCTTTTAAATTTCAAACATTAAAATAAAATGCAAGAATATAATATTGTGTTATATTGTAAGTACAAACAGGGTAGTCTACCATACAATAATATATTATTATGATTGTATTAAATAAATCTATAAATAAATACATAAATATAGCTTAAAATAAACCATATGATGGGAATCTGAAAAATGTTTAAGACAGTCTTAATATAATAATATAGAAATCTGAAACCAACTTAAGAGGTTTTTTCACTTTAAATATAAAAAAACTGTTGTGTTCAGTAAACAATGTAATGATTTGAGTAATGCTGGATATACCAAATCTAGGATTGGAGCAGATCTTCTAGTATAATATCATGTATGACATTCCTAAACTTCTTTTTCGGGATCTCAATAGCTTCTTCTGTGTTGTCATCTGCAAGCAACAGAAGTGATCTAACTACTGTAATGTTAAGCCAGTCTATATATAAGTCACATTCATAGGATTTGGAAGCAAGAACAATGGAGAGCCTAGCTCTAAAAATATTAACTCTATGTTTCCTCACCCTTTCAGACAAGCTTCTATGAATCTTTCTAATATATTCCTCTTGTGAACAAATAAAGGAATTATATTTCTGAATTAGAGTTTTGGAAAACACTCAAACTGGAATTCAAGTGTTTCCAAAAAACTCAAGTTGACGAGCTGATGTTAAGAAAAAGCTTTGGAAAGCTTGCAAAGTCGCGGTTTAGAACGAATGCAATACTATCTAATTACACTAAGAAATTCAATCACAAGCTCAAGTATCTGATCTTTCTTGATAAATACTATTTATTAGCTCATTGTGCTTGAAAGTCTACTAATCATTAATCAACTTAATTATAACCATAATGAACAGTTTGTATTTTATTTTTATTTCCATGATACATGGATCACCTGAGCCAAACTGTACCAAAAATAATGTTAATAAATAAAAAAATATAGTAGTGGCTATGTAATAAACACTTGTATAAAAAGAATCTAGCATATAATACACAATAATATTCAAAACCTTTAAAAATATAATTGATAAAACCAAACAAGATAATAACAACAATACTAATTCCATTCAAAATGTAAAAAATTAATTTGTAAAAGCAGTGTAAAAGCCTATAATTCACATAAAAGAAAAAATTGTCTAAAACATCACTATCTGATAATGTAGGCCATAATTATTAAAATTCTTTCCAAATAAAATTTAAAAAATGGTTAAAAACAGAATGATTAAAAACCTATAAAATTTGGTAGTTAAAATAAGGATATTTTGCTAAAATATGCTTCAAAATAAGACTATAGTTTGAAAGATCAGAAATTGATTATTCTTCACCTAACAACAGTTGGTAAATCAGGGCAATTTGACTGTGTCTTAAACAAAGTGTTTCTACAACTATTTTCTTTCTCCTATTTTTACAGTTTAATGCACTCTGCAGCCCTACATGGAAAAATAATGTAGACAAATTTGAAGTTATTTGAAAGAGCATGAAAATAGGAACAAATGATATATAGCACTCCATTCCAGAATGTACAGAAAAGAGCAATGGCAACAATGGTAATTGCAAATGCAATATTAGAAAACTGATTTGATATCATCAAGTCATGGAATTTGCTATACAGTCGGTCATTCTATACCTGTTGTTAAAATTATAACAACTGCAATACATAATTTAATAAAAATAAATGGTAAAAATTTCATTTATACAGATACGAGTGTATGTGTATAAATGAATACATATACACTCGTATGTGTATAATTTGTATTTGAACAATTACAGGATTTATTTGATTACATCAATGTTATAAGAATTAGTAGTCATAAGTTGATAGTGCTGTAATTCAGGGACTACTTTTATATATTCAAATCATCAAATTTTCCTTATAGTAAAAATTTTGAATACTACATTTTCAGTTAAATTTATTAATACGATTAACTAAATATTTGTAAAATAAATATAAATAGCTAAAAATTATAAAAATTACATTTTGCTGTTTCTCCTAATTATCAGGAAACAATTCTAGTAAATTGTTAATACCTCGGTAATTTAAATTGGCAGTTTTAACAAAAACTTATGATAAATATTGAAACTTTTGCATGAAGTATTTAATTTCATGAATATAAATAGGCTTTAAAATAAAAACTTGTATGTTTTCTTTATTTTTTTAATGTTCAAATAGTTATTTATATTTATACAATTAAATATTTCATACAGCAGTTTTAGTGTTTATCATAGTTAAAAAAAAATGTTTTCATCTGTCAGATGGAAAGAAAACTTGTGTCAACTATAAAAAAAAATTTACAAAAATATCCTTAAAAAGAACAAAATTATAATTAATTCAGCATATTTTTTTAGTTATTAAGTATAACAGAAACTTAGTTTTTATTCTATAGTGTCGATTATTTATTGAAATTGCATCTTCAGAATCACTAGAAATAGTAAAATCAATTTTTATTTTTTTATTGCTATTTATATTTATTTTATGTATTTTTATACTCTATACAGTGATTATAAACAATTTCATTTCTTAATGTTAAGATTCATGTTAACTAAATATTTTTAAATGTTTCTTTAGTACCTATTTTGAACAAGGAAATCTACAATATGGAGTGATGTTCCATCTTCTTGAGCAATTGCTGTATGCAAACTTGTTTCTCCACTTACCTAATGAAAATATTCATATAAAGTACATTTTCTTCAAAATATTTTCATAAAAAAATTTAATCTGTATACATAGAATTTATTTATAAAATAAAGCATTACATATGACAAAGCATTAAAACCAATCATACCTATTCATCAAACATTACTTGCAGTATACAGAAGAAAGTTACATTTTTAATATTTGTTATAATGCATAAAATAATATTTTAAAAATCTGGTAATCAATTTTTTAATTTTTTTTTATTCAAATAATTATGTATTTTTTTCTTTATTTCAATACTAAATGATTGAAGTACTTCAATTTTATTAATTTTTATTTATTGTAAATGTTGTGAGGATCAGCAATCTGGATGTAATTAAGAAATAATTAAGTCGTGATTAAGACAAAACAAGAGAAAGAGGAGATGTAGAAAAGAATTTAACAGATGAGGGAGCAACATACTGTGAAAATAAACATGGCGAAAGACAGTGACGCACCGCGTCGTATTTCAACCATCTCACGGACTTTCGCCCCCGATAATAATAAATTTCAAGCTATGTTTATGTACAGGGGTCAAGTCGAAAAGGGGAGAAACTGACACCTGGCACGTCGAAGTTGCTAAACTGAAAACATCCTGTCTCTCCCTGGGAGAAATGAGAGAGAAAAGGTCACATTATTATCATCCTATTTAAGAGTGGACACCACCCTTGATCAGGGCCAATTCCACAACAGTTGGATTTATTCACAATGTCCTAGTGCATAAGTCCTACGACTTGCGGACTTCTTGCCGAGTTCTACAGTTGACTGAATCTGCCGATCGGAAGATATTTTCGTTCTCCAATAACGAGGACCTAATTTCCCTGTCCTCCGACGCTCTCGACTCATTATCTTTTCTCTGTTCATCATTCAAATAATTCTCAACAAAACCAACTCACCATCCGACTGGTTTAGCAGTTCCCACGCTCAATCAGAAGTGAACTCGGAAGTGAAACAACTTACCCAGCTGAAACCAACATTCTTCTCCTCCAAATTGTCAATCGTCTCACAAAGAATTTTTGTGTGTGTTTGGGACTAAAGACTATAAAATTTAAGAAGTAAAGACTTATTTTAAAGAAAATCTCAGTTCTCTAGTTGTTGGAGAATTTCTCATTTGGGTGTATTTCCAATGTAGGATTGTTAGAGAACAAAACAGGTATCTCTCTCCTTTAACGATAAATGTCATGCTTATAGTGATGGAATTTTTATTAAAAGGAAGTTGTTCTAGTTGAACGTAGTCTTGATCGATTTGCTTGATCCTCAATACCTGTCCTTACACATGCACTTTTATACCACATTTTAGGCTAACGCCTGTCAGTATTGTCCTCGGGCCTTACAATGTAAATATTTTAATGGTTTTTATGTATAAACAATTAGTTACTTCTTTTTTTTGCAAATTCTAATAGTTTAAAATGAACAAAAACAAAAAGAAACATTTAAGCAGATAGAAAATAAAATTCACTTTAGCCATTCTATTTCTGATAAAGCTCTTTGATAAAGAACATTGTTTATTGAAAATGAAATAAAAACTCTAAGTATACAACTATAATTAAATAATAGCACTTCTCACAGCTGTGAAAATTCTTAAAAAAACATTATTAGTATACAACTATTAATTTATTTATTAACAATTTATTTATTAGTATACAACTATAATTAAATAATAGCACTTCTCACAGCTGTGAAAATTCTTAAAAAAACATTGTGATCAGTACATCTTTAAATTATTATTTCCTCTTTATTACAAATTATATGTTAAGTATCTTTTCTGCATCTTCAAATTTTTTTATCTTGAATAATAGCAGAAAATATTATTTTGTTAAAATTTAATCCCACAACATTAGTTTTATTACATTTGATTATACAATTTAAAAATTTTTTCATGACTTTTAAATCTTTATAGCTTCTGATTATTAATGATTTATATTATATATAATATGATAAATTTTTAATATCATTCTATAGTAATATTGTGATAAATCCTGAAAATGCTAATTTACTATCTGTAGTTTTTGAATAATCATGACATAGACAATGCACGCCAAATTAGATATTGAAATAAACCATATTTTATACATAAATTTCCTTTTTTATAAAACCTAAAATAAATTGTGATTTATGATATACTATTTTTTTTATCATGCATTATATTATATTTTGTAATAAATTTGATGATGCTAATTGAACATTAAATGAATTTTTGCCATTCTTTTTTTTATGTACAACACAAAAGTGCTTTATGGATATTTTCAGATTAGAAATGCTCTTTTATATTCCATATCTTTTTGAAAAAAAAGTATGGAATATAAAAGAGCATTTTTTATCTGAAAATATCCATGAAATCATTTGTTCATAACAAGCACATAATAGATATAAAGATAGATAGTATAACCTAAAATAATATTAATAAAATCTGAAAAATATCCTAATTTCATCAAATTATAAATATAAAACAATATGTACTTTTTAAGTTTTTATAATTGAATTACAATGAATATGTTTATACAATAAATGTTTTGTTTATGGTAATATCATCATATGCTTAAATAAAAAAATAATTAATAGATCACAGAGTAATTTATAAAATGAAAATAACATTTGACTATAAATAAAAGCCAAAAGTTACTATCTACTTCAATATCAATTAATAAATAAAATATTCCCAAGCTTAATAGTAGAGAAAACGTTTAATCTTATAAAAGTGAACACAAATAGAAAGTAACACTTTAAGCTGTCAAGCAGCTATTTTCAGCTTTCAATAAAAAAATAGAATGCTATGCTTCCACAAGGCATTCTGAAATTCTGAAGAGCTTACAATTCAAAATTAAAAACAAAAAACACAAAAAAATAGTTTTCATTTTTTAATAAAATAATAGTCTACTAGTAAGCTATCATTTGTAAAAAAATGAAAAACTATTTTCTTGTGTTTATAAAAAATAATGTTCAGATTCAGTATTCCTTCTAATTTTATGATGCATGTAAGCACAAAAAATTCTAAATATGCACTATGAAAAGTTCTTATGCAGTAATATAGAAAGATATGAAAAATACTAGAAATACTTTTAAGTAATTTTTAAATCATATCACCTACTCCCAATTAAATTTTTTTTTCAATAATCAGTATCAATGTGCTTAATTAAATGTGTAGAGTTAGCAATATTATTAAAAAATATTTAATAATAATAATAATCTCTCCATCAGGACACCATCTTGCCGTGTTGGGGGCTTGTATGCTTCGATGAGATTGAGAGCTATGCTACCAGTAGGACCACCCCAGATAGACAGGTCTCAACTTAGGAGCCAGACTAAGTGTGCCCCACTACCCATTAAACATGGTGAAGCCAAAAAATAACTCTATCCCACATTGGTTGTCGCATGGGTTAACAAGGACTGTGCTGGATGCTGGAGTCCCTGGACATCCGGTGACAAATGGGTACAGGACTCAACAAAATGGGATGCTCAAGAAAACTGAGCAATTGTGATTTGCTATTACAAATCTGAACCACAAAAACATGGATATCAGAAGAAAATGCTCAAAAATTGAAAAAGAAAATTTCCTGGTATAAAATAACTTAACAACAACTAATGGATCAAAGACAATTTATATTTTGAAATCAAATATTTACTGAATTAGAATTAAAACAACTGGAAAATGAAAACCAAACTAAAGAGACTATAATCATTGATGAGCAAGAAACTGATAGTGCTGCTCTGCCTGAAACAGAAGAGATAAATATGAAAAACAAAAATTTTCAACTGACAGAAAGACATCTGAAGGAACAAATCATGGAAGCTATGAATAATGAAGCTGAAAAGAAAAGATAAAAGAAACCCTGAAACAAACAAAAAAGAAGGAATTGAAAACAATAATTTCTGATGCAAATCAGGCAATTAGGACAATTCCAACAATTAATCTGGAAGAAATTAATTAGCTTATGTACAGCAAAGCTGTAGTGATAACCAAAGAACTGGGATATAAAATAAACAATCTTAAAGTTATCAGACGTTTTGGTTTTATCATTGTATAAAACATTAAAAATTGTAGGGGCTCTCCGAAATGTACTAGCTGTGTTAACGGATTTTAACAAAGCTTTAACCAAACTTAACCTCACACAAGTTAGTCGGATGGAGGTAAATTTCTTAGACGTAAAAATCTTAGCAGAGGCTGGTAGGTTTAGCACTACTGTCTACATGAAACCTTCTGCTCCTCCTATCGTTATACCAAGATGGTCCTTTGACCCTTGGTCCTTCAAGAAGTCAGCGTTCAATTTTTATTTTAACAGATGCTTGACACACTGTAGTAACAGATTTCTTCGTAAAGCAGAGATTGATAGGATATTTAACCTTGGTAGAAAGCATGGATATACCACTAAATTTTTGCAGAACCTGTATGTAAAAGTGAAAGAGAAGTTTCAAAGGCAAAGGGCCCTCTCTGGAAAATTGGAAACATTTACACCCACTGTGAATATGTTAGATACCACCACCTGTTACCCTATACCATACCGGCTCCACAATAATAAAACGATTAAAGCTTTGTTAAAATCCGCTAACACAGCTAGTACATTCCAGAAAGCCCCCTACAATTTTTAATGTTTTACGCAATGATAAAACCAAAAGATCTGATGACTTTAAGTCAGGAGTGTATCAAATCCCTCTAAGAAACCTTAAACAACAAGTTGGAGGTATACATTGGGGCCACTGCTCGCAATTTTAAACATAGAATACTTGAGCATAAGGAAAACATCCGCAAAGGGGATCTTTGTATGGCATTAGCTCAAAAGGTGTATGAAAAGAACACAAAGGTACTCTGGCAAGATGCAAAGGTTGTAAAAAATGTACGAAACCGCAAGGATCTACTGTTAATAGAGAAGTTGCAAATACTTAAACATAATGAGACAGATAAAGTTATTAACATCAGACAGGCAGAAGGGATTAGTGCAGCATGGCGTTACGCTGTCACAAGAAATATTTAATTGTTTAATTTTGCATTCACATATTATTTGAATATTTTAATCTTCTATTTTGTTTTATGTTAGGATTTTTTCTGTGTTTTATTTTATTTAAACTTATTAATCTTTTTTAAATTTAATTTCTAATGTTCTGTTCTAGAACCAATATGTTCTACAGTTTTCTAACTGATTGTACAACTGACGATGATACTTATAGTATCGAAAACGTTTTTGTATAATAAAGTTTATACCTTTATACTGCTTTAAGTGCTTTTTTTTTTTTGTGAACTTTGGACTTTGAGACAAAAGGTTAAGCAGTTTGTTATAACTTCGATGACTCTACAATATTCAAAAATATGTAAAACAAATTTACATATGGCCTGGATTGACTATAAAAAAGTTTTTGACTCATTACCACATAGTTGGATAACAAAAAGCCTGAAAATTTTTGGAATCAGTAAAAATATTAGGCAATTTGTTAAAAAAACAATGAACACTTGGAAGTCTAAAGTATTTGTAAACTATGAAGAACCAGGCAACATTTACATCAAAAGGAGCATTTCCCAAGGTGAGTCACTTTCACCCCTACTCTTCAACATAGCTCTGATCACTAACTATTATTTTAAACAAGACAAACCTAGACTACAAAATTTCGAAGCAATCAGGCAAGATTAATCATTTGCTTTATATGGATGACCTGAAATTATATAGCAAAACAAGTAAAGAGATTACATCATTATTAAATACTGTGAAAATTTTCAGTGAAGATGTTAAAATAAACTTCGGCTTTGACAAATGCGCAATTCTGTTGATGAAAAGAGGGAAGATTGAACAATCTGAAGGAATTTACTTTGAAAATGGAAAAATCAATAAAATCACTTTCTCAGGAAGAAAGCTACAAATATTTAGGTATTTTGGAAGCTTTTTACATGCCCAAGCTAAACAGAAAACAAAACTGATTATATTAACAGGGTAAGAAAAGTGCTTAAATCAAAATTAAATGGAGATAATACAATAAAAGCTATAAATACTTGGGCAATACCAGTTATCAGATATTCAGCTGGAATTATTGATTGGACCCAAACTGAACTTGATACACTTGACAAGAAAATCTGAAAATTACTAAATATGCATCATGCTTTTCACTGTAAGAGTGATGTTGACAGACTCTACTTGCCCAGGAAGATTGGTGGTAAGGGATTATTACAAGTAAAACAAATTGTCGAAGAGGAAAAATGTGGGCTAAATGCTTACATCAGAAATAGCAAGGAAAAATTACTTAAATAAGTAAATAAGGCTAATATCTTAAAAATTAAAGTAATAAAAGCTGAATACAAGAAACAACAATTTAATGGAAGACTTGAAAATTGGAAAAATAAAGCATTGCATTGGCAGTATCTTAAAGATATTAATTGAAAAATTGATAACAACCTGACATGGCAATGATTAAGGAGTGGTATAATTAAAAAAGAAACTAAAGGACTGATTTTAGCTGCCCAGGAGCAGGCTTTGCAAACTAATGTAATGAAAACAATGCATCCATTAGAAAGTTAGTGACAACAGTAAATGCAGGCTGTGTAATGATAAAGATGAAACTGTTGATCATTTAATAAGTGGATGCAGCAAAACCATGCAAATCAAATACAAAAAACGCTATGATAATGTAGCAAAAATAATTCACTGGAACATCTGTTGCAAATATGGATTTGAAATGTCAAAAAACTGGTGAGATCACAAAGTTGAAAATAGTAATGTGAAAATTCTTTGGGATTTTAGAATCTGAACTGATTGCCACCTTGTTCATAACACCCCTGTTGTTACTTTTATAGAACAAAGAAAGGTGTGGATTATTGATGTGGCAATACCCAGTGATGCTAAGATTGAGGAAAAAGAGTTGGAAAAAAATCACTAAATATAGAGATTTAGCAATTGAACTTACTCGATTATGGACAAACATACAAAGGTAATCCCCATTGTCATTGGGATACTAGGAGCAATATCAAAATCTTTTATGAATTATTTCAAACTATTCAGATTTACAGACATCACACCACTGGATCTGCAACAGGCTGCAATTTTAGAAACAGCTTTTATAATTTGATGCTATCTGGACAATTAGGCTCTAGAATAGAGCTTGAATTGGACCTCTTTACCAGTCAAAGATAGTTCTTTTGTTTTTCCTCTTTGACTGTGAAACACTATGTTTTGTATGCTTTTATAATAATAATAAGTTATTATAATATATAT
Organism: Olivierus martensii; assembly: GCA_000484575.1. Taxonomy (NCBI): domain Eukaryota; kingdom Metazoa; phylum Arthropoda; class Arachnida; order Scorpiones; family Buthidae; genus Olivierus; species Olivierus martensii. The sequence goes on from AYEL01070333.1 coordinate 27,993, forward strand.
ATTATTATTATTGGAAATAATATCAAAATTATTAATAAGAATTCAAATTTCTATTATTTCATAATAATTGGTAATAATAATTCTGGAAATATTGTTAGTTTTGTTCTTTTTTTTATTATTTTAAAAAATGGCAACGGGAAGTTACCAAAGACAGAGAACATCAATTATGGTGGGAAATGGAACTGGGACAATTGCATGAGAAATTTTTGGATAGAAAGGAAAATCAACTGATAAAATATTCTATTGATTATTAAGAACTTATGTTTATTTAGGAAAAAATGATATGTACCAATTTTTTTCTCAATTCACAATTTTTCTTTAGATTTTTAACTTAATTGAGCTATGTGTAACAATCAATTTCTCATGTATGCTCCTTTAAAAGCTTATGTGCACATACACAACCACACAGCTTAGAGGGAGCATTGATAAGATTGTACAAAATAGAAATATAGATTAAAAACATAAGCTATTTGACAGAAGCCCAAAGAGCATTAAATATATTATTCTAATAATATAATAAAAGATAATTACATAAGACAGAACTTAGTATATATTGAGAGATAAGTCTGGTTTTATCAGATATGATTGAAAAAATTCATGATATTGGATGCACCAAATCCAGGAATGGGGGAGGTTTCTGGAAGAGTATTGTTTAACACATTTCAAAACCTTTCTTCTTAAAATTTCAATTGCCTCTGCAGTTCTGTCAACAGTAGCTGAGGTTTCTTAGTAAATCTGGATCAGTTTGTTCTTGTGGTAATTTCTCTAGTAGCATGTGGTATAAGAGCAAGCATGCTGGCTCTAGTTTTATTGATAGGTAGAGAGCTTGAAGTATGCTTGCTCTTATACCGAATGCTACTAGAGTACTTACCACAAGAACAAACTGATCCAGATTTACTAAGAAACCTCAGTCATTTACTAGTGCATGAAGCTTACTTCCAATTTAGAGGCTGTTTTTATGTGCAAACTATTGGGGTCCCAATTGGTAGCCCACTTGCAGGGATATTAGCAGAATTAGTAGTCTGAAAGAAAGAATCTGAAGTTTTTCAACAACTTATCCCAACTGTTAAACTGTATAGAAGATATGATTATAATAAGGAAGAGGAATAGAAACGATCTGGAAATTGAAAACTTATTTTAAGATCAAAGTCTAGGTCTAAAACTAAAAAAAAGTTAAAGAGGACGAAACCGACATAAGTTATCTAGATCTTAGAATTAGAATTGTTAGAGGGAAGTACCAGACAATGGTATACTGTAAAAACACATATGTCCCCCTCTTTATACATAAAAGTTCAAGAGAACCTTGGCATGTGAAGATGGCCTCTTTTAAAGCCCTTATTAATAGGATTCATACATACTGCAGCACGTGGGAGAGCTCAAAGATAGAGCTAGACTGGATTATTAAGCAAGCAGAAGTGCACAGATATAATCGCAAGCATATATTAAAAATCTGGAAAGAAATTGAAAACAAGACAAGAAGAATTAATAACAATCAAGATAAAAACAAAGAGAATCATGAAGAGCTAGAGAAACCATATGTTGTTGAAACAAATCCACTTTTTGCCAAGTATAAAACAATGATAGAAATGGCAATGGGAAGAAAGCTAGTGTTTGCGAAGAGAAATACAGTATTTAAGGACAAAGATAAAAGACAAAGATAAAAGGAACCTATTACAAATGCCAGGTATATACGAAATTAAGATTGATAATAAAGATACTAATCAAGAAGAGGTCTACATTGGCTCTACAGTGAAATCTATAAACAAAAGAATACAAGAACATAGGGCAGATTGAGCGAAAGAGAAAGGAACTACGGCACTAGCACAGAGGCTTATGGCATATGAGGCTACAACCAAAATGGGATGAAGCACAAGCAGTAAGTATTTTAGGATAGTGGTCTCCAAAGTGGGGTACACGAGATGATACCTGGGGTACAGTGAAAACAATTTTTATATATTGTTTGTAGAACCAAGCTTATCATACAAAAGGAAAGGAAAAGGGCCTAGACCCCTCCTGAAAAACTGGAGGTGTGGGACCCGGATCCTCCAGGGTGATAAGCTACAGCTTTACCACGCGGCCATCCAGCCGGATATCTCATGGATCGTAACGATATATAAGTTATTGGTACTAAGACAGAATCCAAGTATCATCATATAATAAATCAGTATCACATAAATCAGAGGTTCTCAACCTTTTTCCCCGGGTCACATGCATTTGTTTGCTACATTAAGCGGGTCAAACATGCTATATCAACAGTCGGCAACCGGTAGTATGTTACGCGAGAAAAATCTGACTTCTAAAAAATCGCCCACAAAAAACTCGACTTCTCAATTCGTGAATGCCGTAGGTTAATTCCAAACTGTGGGGCGTTAGTCTATTGCAAGGGGACGTGCAAGAATTAACAAAAACATCATTTTTGAGACAAACAAAAAAATAAATTCAAATTGGTATCAGGAAAAAATATCTGTTATTTAGAGAAATTGTTTTAATTTTTTTAGTATATACAGTATAAAATAATAAGATAGCTGCGTGCCGGAACAGCCTTCATCATAGATTTAATAAACGGCTTAAATAAAAATCTAAAATCAGATGAAGAATTTATTGAAGTATCTAAGGATGAAGAAATTTATCAAAAGTTTCCTTTGCAAATATGATTAAAAATCTAATTGTTTATTTATACATGTGACAAGCGATGCGAAACTGACGATTGCAGTGCCGCAAAACGATAAGCTTTTTTAGAAACGACTAAATATAAAAAAGTGCTTTTTTAATATTGGTGAAGCGTGGAATCTTAAATCTCGAGATTTTTCTCTCTCTGATCTTTTTCATGCATTGTGAAATTTTATGAGTGCATCAGGAAGGACTTTTTATATCAAAATTTTTATTTTTATTTTTTGCATGTGGGAGAAGAATTCCGCGCTTTCATTAAATTCATGACTGTGCGTTCCGGACCGCCCGTAAAAGCTTGGCGTGCACATGCGGCCCGCGAACCGCAGGTTGAGAATGGCTGACATAAATTCACCAGTTTATAAAATACTGAGTTGTATATATATACATCATTCCTCAAATTTCTAGCACTTATTTTGCATTTTCGGTTTAAGTTTGCAAACATTTCAAAATTCTTAAAATATGAAAAGTAAAAAAATTTTACATTTTAAGATTTTGAAATATATTTACTATACTTTTATATCTTATTGAATTTTCTTGTGGAGTTTAACGCCGCTTTTCACTCTATTGAGTATTAACGTGGCGATAATTCCAGTGCCCATCACGAGCTGCCCATATCCCTGATTGTGTGTCATCAGGTGGAGGATAGCGTTCAACAGACTGGACCCGAATTCCTCTAAAAATTATGAAAATGTGGGACCGGGAATTGATCTAGCAGGTAGAAAGCTAATAGCCTTTCGCAGTGGCCATCCGGCCGACTTATTAAATATAGTATTTAATTAAAAAACTTGAGATGTCATATATTAGACTTATCTTTAGTTATCTTCTATTTTAATAGTTAATTCCGTAATTTTTAGAGTAAAACGTCAATTGTCACAATGGAACCATAATTTCTAACATTGTTTTATAGAAAATAAGAGATCCATTTATCAAAACCGAAGTTAGGCAGTACTTTAGAAGCTAATATTAAATATAGAAATTGTCTAGGCAGCCATCGACATTGAATAATGATTCATTCAATAAATTCAAGCCGAAGTGGCCGGTTGGAAACACTTAGGCTTTCCATCTAGAGGCCGGATTCGATTTTCTTGTCTCATTCCTTGGAAAGTTATTTCATGAAATGTGAGCCTGGTCAGTTGATCCTCGTCCTCTATAATTCGGCTGACTCTTCCGTAAGGATGAGTGGCCTTGGCAGAGTTGTAATAGCCCCTCCACTAAGTAATCAATACTGAATGGAAAGTGGAGTTATCAATTAATAAAAAAATTAATTCTGTGAATATTCCATACAACGTACATATGAACCCATGGAAAATACTTCAGTATGCAGGTAGTGTTTGTTGTCTGGTTTTTTATGATCGTATCGATTTATACTTTGTTAGGTTCGAATCGAATCCCCTTGGTTTTTACAAACCAGCCAAATCTCATTAGGGATACATTTAGGAGTGACAACATTAAACCTACCATAGATATGCCAATTCCCATGAAAGACCAACCAGAAATTTGATGGATACAGTGTAAAATCTCGGATAGATGTTTTTCTTCTTCTAATGGAATCCGAAACTACGACGTCAAGCCACTTGCAGGTGTCAAGTATAAAATACAAACAAAAAATAGAATCAGACTTTGTTCGCAGAATTTAAAATAATAATCATCTATAGTTGCCGGCACGAAGGAAAAAGGAAAATGACGCATGCGTGTTGTATGTCCTTATCGATTGCAGTGATCTGGATTTATCCAGAGTTACTATTACTAAACTGTAATGGCGTCTACTTGTGATCGTAGTATGTTTATTTAAGTAAAAAACTTTAAATAGACAAGCTCGAACGATTATTTTTAATGTTTTTAATTATCTAAAGGAAAGCAAACCTGGAGTTAGTAACGATGCTGTTATTAAAGAGACCAGCATAGCAACAGCCGTATCATATTCAACCTGTCGAAGAATAATTGTTGACAGAACTACACCGGATTCGGAAGAAATAATTCGAACGTAGGTAAAAACGACCTTATCTGTATTAATTGATGTCGGCGAATTTGATCTTTCTGTTATTCGGGCAACTGTGTCAGAAATTTTCAGAGAAAATAAATATCCAACCATACAGGAAATTTTAGTACGTGTAAGAGAGAAAATAAACTACGAAGAAAAAAAATAATGAAAAATAAATTTCACTTCAAATACGGCAAGTTTGATAACAGATCGTTTTTCATAGAAAGATCAGATATAGTTGCCCATCGTCACAGATATTTACAACATATACACCATTTTAGAGAAGCTCATCATCACAGATATTTACAACAGATACACCATTTTAGAGAAAAGTTATAATTTTGTATATTTAGATGAGACATGGATAAAGGAGAATCATTCTAAGCAAAAGCAATGGCATGATAATTTATCTGTTAAGGGTCGAAAATTACCTCTTGGGAAAGGTCGACGTCTTATCTTGTTACATACAGGTGGTGAGTGGGGGTTTATACAAAACGAAAAATTATTATTCCGATCTGGCACTAACTCCGAAAATTATCATGATGAAATGGATGGAAACAAATTTAAACATTGGTTCCAATCACAATTATTACCAAACATCCCTAATAATTCTGTCATCATAATGGATAATGCACCTTATCATAGCATGTTGCAAGAAAAACTTCCAACATCAACATCTAGAAAAGCTGAAATGATAGAATGGCTCAATTGTCATGGAATTTCTTGCTCTCCGAACATGCTTAAACATGATTTATATGAAATAGTGAAACAACATAAGAAAGAAAAACAAAGATATGTGATTGATGAAATAGCATCTCAAAATGGACACAGCATTATCAGATTACCTCCCTACCACTGTGACTTAAATCCAATAGAACTAATTTGGGCACAAGTAAAGGAAGATATCAGAAGAGAAGTGACTTAAATCCAATAGAACTAATTTGGGCACAAATAAAGGAAGATATCAGAAGAGAAAACACAACTTTTAAACTCAAAGATGTTGAAAAATTAACTGATTCAGCAATCATAACGGTCTCACTAACAAATTGGCAGAATGGCAAAATTGACCATGTTATTAAACTGAAAAATTATATTGGGAAACAGATGGAATTATCGAACAACAAGTGGAATTAATTGTTATTAATACTACAGAAAATAGTAGTGATTCAGAATCTGAAGTGTTTATGTGGGTTGTTTATCTTCATAATATTTTATGAAAAGGCTCTTTTTTTGTTAGTGTAAAAGCAATTAATGAGGGAGAATCTCTGAAATGTAAAAAAGATTTGTTACATACTGTGAACATGGAAATAAAAATATTTTGACTGAAGTTTGATTTCTCTGAGAATAATTCTATCAAGTCATGTGTTTATCATATATCTATTTTTTGCAATTCTAATCATGATGGCATGATTGCAGATTGAGAGCTGCCAGTCCTTGATTGGAACTGTATATACTTGTACAGTAAGACCCCATTTAACGCGGGGGATACGTTCCAAGGAAACAAAGCGCTAAATGAAACAGCGTTGAACTGGATATGTTCCAAGGAAACAAAGCGCTAAATGAAACAGCGTTAAATGAAGTCATTTTAATACGTAAATAATGAGGATACCTGAAACAGGACAGTGAATAAAAATTATATACATAGCATTTTTTTAATTTTATTTTGTAACATGAATTATTACTATTGTATTATACCTGTTACAGACTAGACCGCTTAAAGTACTTTAAGGTCGAATTTAACGGAATAATGCTTTCCAGACACGAAATATTAAATTACGTTAAGAGTTAAAGTACTTTAAGTTAACGAATGTCTCTTAACGTACTTTAGAGGCATAAAGTACCTTTAGTATTCAATAGCTAAGATGGCGGTGCGCAGACCAAGAAAAATTTTCGGTTCAAGACTTTTAGGTTCTGCGCATTTAATGCTATGAATAATAAAAAGCTCTTATTTTATTAATTTCTTTCGTGTTTTAAGTCAGATAGATTATACGAATCTTAAGAAAAGTAATGATTTATAATTTTAATGTTTTTCTTCTTAATTAACTCTTTTTTTCTGTCGTAGTTTAGACAAAATAGTAGAAGCATGTTGTAAACGTAGGAGAAACTTAGAAATACTATTTAGAATTCCGAAAATACAACTTTCTTTAAAATAAACAAGAATAAAGTGTCATTAGGCTGCAATAGGCACAAAATTTGAACTTGATCTTTAAGTTTCCCTAGATTAATATACAACGATATTGTATATCGGTTATCTTATAATTTAATGTAATCAAAGTTTTTGGTACGATATGAGAAAAAATTCCAGCGGAATTTCGACCTCCCCTTTACCTTATCCCCTAATTAAACACTCCTGAGTCTATTGGTGAAGATCCCATGTAGGGGCGAAGTTCCATTCTCAAGTTATGGGGCTCCGAATTTGGGACTCAGAATCACGTTCTTTTTATGATTTTCTGCAAAACTTTTATAGATAATACGATATTTTAAACGATTTTAGATGTATCTTATCATTCCGAATCGAATGCAATCAACTTAAATAAGCTACGATTTATTTTTACGAAGTTACGTGATTTTCCCCCCTACGACGATATAAAATTTCCCACTAGATGGCGAATACTAACGAAAATTCCAAAAACGTGTCTGAAATCAACCTTAAAGTACTTTTATGTTAAAGTCCTTTAATGCTTAACGTAAAGTACTTTATGTTTTTGTGTCTGTAGCAGGTATTACACTGATTATAGGCACTTTTTATTGCTAATACCGATTTGTATTCATAAATCATTCATGAAGAATTCTTAAAATTAGAAAATAAAAAGTTTTAAGAACAAAAAGCGGTAAATAGATTGCAGTAAACTATAAACTAGGGGTGGGCAACCTCCGGCCCGCGGACTGCAGTAAACTATAGACAACGAAAAAATAAATATTGATAAAAGAAAAAACGTTTTAACTTAAAATTAGAAAATAAAAAGTTTTAAGAACAAAAAGCAGTAATCAGATTCAGTAAATTATAAACAACGAAAAAATATTGATGAAAAGAAAACGTTCTAACTTGAAGAAACTATAGTTTAAAGTGGCAGCATTCAGGTTAAAACTAAAATGGTATAACTGTTATTTTTATTACTGTAAAATAACATTGATGACTGATCATAAATATGAACTCTTTGACCGCAACAGACTTTCGTATGTGTACTGCACTGCACTAATATCAAATGCACTGTGAGACGGCATAGGAGTATCAATGCAACAAATTCCTGAGATTTCGAATTTACGTAAGAATAACGGTTTGAAAAACCACGCCAAAGTGAATCAATAAAAATATAGAATTCTAAAAGAAACCCGCGTTATATCGAAACAGCGTTAAGCGGGGTCTTACTGTACTGAATAATGTAATAATTTATTTATCAAAGTTTAGTGCAAAAGAAAATAAATTACATTTCATTTCCTTTACAGTATATTTTTTGAATTGCAGGATAAATGTCAAGGTTTCTCATTCAATGGGAAGCTGACAGCATTTATTCTGCAATCGTGCCCACGTGTTCATCGAAAACACCCTTGTATGTTAGCAATTTCAATCCAATTTATTTTCTATAGAACAACCATTTTAAGTGACAAAATCTTTGCATTCTTCCATCAGCCAGAAAAGTTTGGCTTTTTCAGACACTTGTTTAAAATGTTTAAATATTTAAAATGTAATAATGGTGATTCTAATAGATCATAACATTCAGGTTTCGTTGATTCTATATAATAAAAAAATAAACAAGTTTTATTGCAAGAGTGTAATGAATTTTACACTTTCTAGCAGAGCAGTTTCACTTTAATGGTGGAAAAATTGATAAGTGGAATTATTTAAAAATAACGATAAACTTTATAACTTTTTTCCCAAACTGATTTGTAATTGACATAATAAGTCCAATGTATAAAATACATTTAAAATGATGTTCCACTTTTTTCAATTTTTTGAAAAATTCTAAAAAATTTCCATTTCATTTATGATTGTTTTCCAATAAAATACATAAATCTTTCTTTTCCAACTATAAAAATCTCAAAAAAATTAAAAAATAAAACAATTATATAGAATTTTTTTAAAATCATGTATCAAAAATCAAAAATTATGGTCAGATGTATGATCTTCAGTGTTCACCTGATTCATTGATAAAGAATAAAGCAAATAACAGAATTTTTTAATTCTAATCTGATATTAGCTTTCTTCTCTATAAATAAATAGTTCAGTAGAAAATGAATTAATTCATAGCCTATTTGTTAAAAAATCTGATAATTAGAAAATATTCCATTTTCTAATTATTAAGTATTTGGTAAATGGATTGAAACAACAAACTCTATTTTCTTTCAAACTGTAATTCTCAAGAAAGAAAATACAGTATATTAAACATTTCAATAATAAGTCCTATGAAAGTCAATGTTCTAAAATAATAAAAAGAAATTATTCATTATTTTAAAAATAATGAAAACATTAATATTTTCTTATTACAAACATAAATTCAGCACTTCCAAACAGTAGGCAGGGTTGCAGAGTTGGATGGCAAATGATCCGATTCTGACTTTTAAAAAAAATCTGAATCTGATTCTGATTCCCTAAAATTTTAAGATCTGACTCCGACTCCTGACTCCAGGCAGTTTAAAAATCCAATTCCACCCAAAAACCTCCGATTCTGCAATTCAGGGTTGCAGAATCAGATGGCAAATGATCTAACTCAACTCCATCTTTTAAAAAAATCCGACTCTGACTCCCTAAAATTTGTAAGGTCCAACTCTGATTTTCGACTCTGGGCAGTTTAAAATTCCAATTCCAACTCCACCCAAAAACCTCTGACTCCCTGACTCTGCAATAGGATAAAAAAAATATATATTTAATTATATTACAAATATAGAAACATTTTCAATTACATATGTACCTCTCATCAATTACACATTGACAATGTATGTGTATATTATGAATATTTTGAATCAAATATTTTTAATATATGAACATTTTAAATAAACTATGTTTAAAAATACATTTTTTTTAAAGATACTATTTTTATTACTTAAAACTAATATATACAATCTTATTCTATTAAAATATTTGTTTTCATCAATATCAGCTGATATAAAATGAATATATGTTTTTGTATAGTTCTTAATATTTACTTCCATATTTTCACTATTTTTAATACAAAAATATCTTCGTTCTGCTACAAAAGACTACATTTATTACTTATTTATTTCATACTGATTTTTTTAATTGCATATATTCAAGCTTGTGAAATGTTGTGATGTTTATTCATTAAAGCATTCTTAAATCTATCTGCAGTAGCAATTGATTCTATCATTCTACTCCTTTAGATCAATACAATTTTTAATTACTCTATTTTTCTCCCATTCGACATCTATATTATATATTCAAAATATCTTGGCAACGCTGTATTGAATGCTTCATTTCTAATGCTGTTTTTATGCTCTATTATTATTTCTATTAGATTTCTTATGTTACTCCCATATATTCCACATCTTTTTTGGTCTTAATTATAAAATGGAATAATGTATATTCCTGTTTCATAATTCTTATTATACTGACTTTTATTGTTTTTGAAAGTATTAAAAATTATAGGATTATACTTAAATATCAGTTTAATATTCATTTCTTTCACTACTACTTATAATATTTTTACATTCTTAATGAGTAATGTATATATATTTCTATCTTTTGTTTGCTTCTTCTATTTATATGGATGTTATGGCCCACCTACCTTGTCCTCAGAGCCTCATTTTCTGTTTGCTGTTATTTGTGCTATCTTTTATTACTGGGTGGCCCTTATAGACTAAACTTTTTATAGTATTGTTATATACAATAGTGCTAAAAAAATTTCATCATAGGTTTTGAAAAATAATATGGAAAATTATCTTTCAATAGAATGCTTATAATATTAAAGTCCGAAAAAAGCACCATAAGCAGTGAAAAATAACGTATTAAATACGTTATTTTTCACTGCTTATGGTGCTTTTTTCGGACTTTAATATTAAAGGTTAAGCAGTTTTAGTGATTTATTTTATGATTATGCTTATAATAAATGAAAAATGTATCAATATGCATTATCACAGTTTGTTATAATGCTAGCATGTAATATTCAAGGAAACATGTAGCTATTTCATATGTTGAATAACTTTCAGGATGTGAAGCAGCAGCTACACTTTTCTTATGAGATTTCAGTTGCAAAAATCTAGATGCAAGCATACCAACTTTAAGACACAACACTGACTATTGCTCTTACTTCATACTTGTTCTATTTATAGCCATCCATTAGATGATGAAATCATAAATACTATATTAACATCATCCAAGAGAGTAATAGGGTGATGCAATATGAGCAACTGATGATACAATATATTAGATGAATTAGAATATACAGCTAAAAATGGCAAGTGATGCAATTATTTCGACATATTGTAATGATAGTATAAATTTTTTGTGTACTTATGCCATCTACTCTGACAAAAAATAGTATTGTATTCTTCAAATCTTTTTAATATGACTGTATAATGTATAAATATTCCTTTGAATAAACCAAATGCAGTTCTTTCATAATTAATTGGATCTTCTGACTAAACTGGTTAATACTAAATTGGTTATTTGGTAAGATGATCATGGTTAGATCAATCACTGAGTGAATGCCAATGATTCAGAAGTGATACTAAAAATAATTTTTAATTATATTTATTTTGCTATTGAGTTTTATGTGCAAATGTTACAATATATATTTTAGTTTTGTTTTTGCTTAGTATTTTCTTTATTTTCACCTATATAAAATATTGATAAGGATAAGGCATATATTTTCCTTCTTAGAAAAATGGCAACGTAAGTAGTTTCTTTTTTTACCAAAATGTATTTATTTAAAATGATTTTTAAATATTTGACTTTTGGTGATTGGAAAACTAACTTCCATTTTTAATATTGTCCTTATGGGAAATTGTATTGGGTTTGGTTTTGAATTATAACTAAAAATTTTAAATGCATTCCCATTGTAAGTTGGGGATCCTCTGTACTTTTATAGAATTTATATAATTAAGAATTAATATTAAAAACTTTACAAAACTTTAAGATTTATTGTATAATAAAATACAGTATGTCATCAATAATTGGATTATTTAAAACAAGATTTAATTGATGTTCTACTTAAAAATTAGGAAATAATGAAAATTAAACAACAAGTTTCATAAAGTCATATTTTTAAATTTTAAAAAAATTTGTTTAGAAATAATAAAACAATATTTAATATAATGAAATATTGTTTTATGACATGAAAGTAAGAAAACAAAAAATGTATATGCTATCTAAGTGTGTTTGTGTAGTACAGATAGTCCTTGACTTATGATGGGATTTGGTTTTGAATCTATTGTCGTAAGACAGAATGGTGATAAGTTTTAAATGTCCAAAATTTATTGATTTCTCACTACTGATGTTTACTAGGACACTATACATTATCTTAGTAATCATAAAGAACATAAAACTACAAGAACCAGACCCAAAAAAGGAACACTTATCATATATTCGAATATAATATATGGAAAGTGTATTGATATATTTGTATTGGATCAGGGACTTGAACCATGGAATTACATTGATAATCACAGAATTAACTGATTACATTACCATGATAAGTATGAGTGGTCTTAAATCGAGGATTACCTGTATTTTATCTTTAAGGTACTCATTCACATACAATTTTCAAAGAGATCATTATTCAACAGTTCATTAAATAAAAGCCATTTTCTTTCTACCCAGATTTAGTTACCAGCCTGTCAAAATCTTTAGTTTTTCTGTATTCATGAAAATTATGTATGCACGAGATCTAACTTTTCAGCAGCTAGGCAGGGCCGGATTTACCAATAGGCCAAGTAGGCCGCATCCTAGGGCCCTGCGATTCTAGGGGCCCCAAAACTATCAATCAGTTTTCAACTTTTATAAACTTTTAATAAGAAAAATGGGTTTTTATTAAAGTGCTAGATAAAAAGTAAAATTTTAAAGGTTTCTTATAAGTTATAAGGAGCCTTTAAAATTAGATGTAGCTGATTTGAATTTTTAGGGGCCCCAAAGCCTTGGTCGTCCTAGGGCCCCCAAAAATGCAAATCCGGCTCTGCAGCTACGAATGAGTCTTCCAGTAAATAGCTTACATTAACTGCCAAAAGATTTTATCCTATAAATACACAATTTTCAGAAATTATAGCAAAAGTGAAGATTTTGGCCTGACAGTAAACTGAGGGTGAATGAAAAAATATGTTCTTTACTTAATAAACTCTTAGCTAATGATCTCTTTGAAAACTGTATGTGAATGAATCCTTTAATCTTTCACTTTTTTGAATCTGAGATCAATAAAAAAGATGCTTAATATCAGTAACTAATGTGTGGATTTTATACAAGTAATGAACATTGATAACCGAATTTTTTATTATGATCTAAAATTTCTTCATTATTATATCAATTTAAATATGCATGATTCTGACATCTTAATAAAAATACCGGATCGCAGACTAAGAACCAACTTTTTACTAACATACAAACATATAAGACTAAACTTGACTAAGAGATCTTTCCCCTATCGTCTAATTGAAAAACAGGATTTGATTCCATGTGATCTTTTTAATAATACTCATCTACAATTAGTTCAATTTTTATTTGATAATAAATATTAACAAAACTGCTTTCAAAGGATTCTAACTAAGAAACATATAACTACCAGCACTACAAAGCAGTCCAGGAACTATCTTTTAAAAATAAACTTTTTTATTAGGAGAGAAACGTTTTCGGCTTTACATTAGCCCTCCTCAGCTCTCAAATTATATGCAATTTTTTATCGAAAATTAATTATTAAATTAATCTAAGGATTATCCCACTTTAATTAACAGTATATAATCCAAAAAATTATTGGTAGTAATTTCATAAAATATATTTGAATGTTTAATTTACAAGTATTCTTAAATATATATAATTTCAATAATTAAGGAATAGTTAATCCTTAATTAATTAAGGATTAATTAATTGATAAAATTATGTTAAGAAAATATTTGATCAATATAAAGATAAAATATCACAGTTTTCCATTTTAATATTGTATTAATTAAAAGTAATAATTATCTAAATTAATTTTCTAATTAAATTTTATCAAATTAATTTATGGTATTTTTTATAGAGACTTTAATTACATACAAGTTTTGAATTTTCATTTTATCAAATTCTTAAAAGTTTTGGAAATTCAAACATCAAAATTTATTATAAACATAATAATTTAAAATAATATATATATACAACAAAATATTCTAAAAATTATTATTATAAGCTTGTTTTAAATTATAATTCTTGTTTTTTAAGTGGAAATTCCTACTTATTAGTATAAGTTTTATGATTTAAATTATTAAATATAATTTAATAAAATTAAAATAAAAAAGTGGTAAGATAAAATAATTTATTATTATCTCTCTTTTATATACTCTTTTTTAACGTTTTATATAAAGTACTTTATTTCTTTTTTTTATATGCTACTATCAAAGAGTCTATAGAATCAAATTTTATATAAAAATTGAGGAATTGAGAATGCAAGATATTGAGAAAAAATCTTCAATAAACTATATAGTTCAAAAATCTATAGGGCAAGCATCAAACTGATAGGAATTAAGCTGCTAGTACATTAAATAGCCAAAATTAAAAAGTCTTCATCAACTATAGAACAAATGAATTTATTTAATTCGAAAATTCATTTGCTAGTTCCACAATATTTTGTTTTTGTTTTCATCTTACTATAAATATAAAACATATAGAAGAGCACTAAATTGATAGGAATTAAAATATTATTGTACATGGATCTAATTCGTAAGTGGAAAAACTACCATACGGTATATAAAACACTATCAAATATACAATATATTTTATAGTTATAATTTATTTATTGAAATATATTGTAAATGTATTTTTTATACCTTTGATGCATTTTAGTTTGGCAGTATAAAATTTCATCTTATTTTATTTCATTTTTCATGGAGTAGGTTTTATTGCTCTTGAAATCCTATATTTAATCTTCATTCTCTAGAGTTCCACTGTTCAGATATTAAGACTTTTATTAAAACAAACATTTTTAAGCAAGAAAACAATAATTTATTAATAAATAATTTATAATACTAACTAATAATAATAAATGGTAACATTTTTGGCTTTCACTGGCTCTCCTTAGGCACATCTAACACACTTGTTAGAAGGCCAAAAACATTACCTCCTGTTTAAAGTGATTCTACTATATTTATTTAACCAAATTACAAAAATATCTAATGTAAAAGTTAAGTATTTTCTGTAATTTTTCCACTACATTGAAAGATTACTATAGATTAATACAATAAAATCATTAAAATGATCAGTTTTTTTTTTTTATCATCACTTTTAAAGTTCATTAGTGTAAATAAGGAAAATTCAGTTATATTAATTTAATTTCTGAAGGTTATTTCTGGATGTGAATATGTGATTACCAGAAAAATAAAATGCATATTTAGCAAAAGTATTTTAAGATTATAATATAAAGAAAAAAATTAACCGGATGATAAGAACATTCAAAAACTTTATATTCTTTAAACAAATATTGCCTTGCTTTAAAACAGAGGAAGGAAAGTTGTGATATATTGCATGTTATAAATTTTACCTACAGTAATATTTACAAATATTGAGCAATGATCAGGACAGATCAGAATCTGTCCTATATTCAAGGACAGATCAGTAATAGTACGATCTGTCCTTGAATATTTGTAGATATTCCTGTTAAGTTACAAAATAAGGAAATCTTATTAATCTGATTATCAGGAATCTGATTAATTTGAAAAATATTAGTACTATACTTAGAATGTAATATGTATTAGTTTATGTAGCTATTATGTGACATGATTCTCATCCGCATCCTTCTAAAAACTATAATCCATTGACGTAGGTGTATGTCATTTTTATATTTTTTTAAAAAATAATCTGATGATATACTAACAAATTTTTCACATCTAGGTAGTAGTAAATTATAACTTGGATACAGATGTTCAGTAGTCACACTCCAACACTCCTAACTGATCTCCTGCTGAGTTTTTCATTTTAAAGGTACGTTATTTTCATAAATTAAAACTTTTGGAGCATCCTGATACGCTCTAAATATGTGCATTGACCATCAACTCTCCCAGTTTAAAACTAAATTCTTTGTTATTTATAATAACGTAACGATTTTTAAAACTTAATGATCAAAACTGCTGCTGCTGTAAAATCAATTATCAGTATCGTCACCATTTAAAAGCTTAATTTTTTTAGATAGAGAATTTATACAAACTGGCATTTATACAGTAAGAGTGTTCCCGGAAACGGGCATTTTAGTGAAAATGATGGTTACGTTCGTCACTCGTATGGCGACCCAGAAAGCCGTTCTCCTCCAACCGGTCACACCTCGGAATAGTGAGTCAGACCACAGCTTACTGACTGATAACGCACAAAATATTGATCCGAATTCTCTCCTAGTCGCTACCTCTCGTACTTGCAGCCGGCCATTCCTTCCTTCTCACATATCTCATTAATTGCCTTTCTTCCATTACCTGCTTAAGTCTTTATACCCCACGTGTTAACTGTGAGTAATTATTTCCTATATATATATATCAGCTTTTTAACGCTTTATTCGTTATAACGATAAGATTTTCCAGCTTTCGATACTCATCGTGTGCCGTAAATCCGGCATTTGCACAGTAATATCAACTTTAATCTTTTAATTTAACCTTTAGAAAGACCCGTACAGTTTCAAATTTACGACTCGTGATATATTCGACGCGCTTTCGTGTAAAAAGAAAATTTTTTTTGTTATTAAATACGTGCGTGATTTTCGTATTGGATTTTTTTTTTTTTAAAGTTTTTAAAAGGTAAAAAGGCAAAATTTTGTTTTGGTTTCTTTGCGTATACGTGTCAAGGTTTCGTTTCTAATTTAAAATACGTGTAAGTGTAGATTTTACACGTATTAATTGATGGTCACACAGTATAACAGAAAAAAAAAAAAACTTCAATTATCGTTAGGAGGAGGGGAAAAAAATAAGAGCAATGTCAAACTGACTCATTTGTAGACTCGAACAATCGATATCGCTCTTAAAAACTTTCCGAAAGTACAATAAATATCTTTAAAAATTTTGTTTGGATTTTAGCCTTTCCAACTCAGTATAAGCGAAAATTTTGTTTGGATTTTATCCTTTGGAAAGACCCGAAATTTCTACTGAATTAGAAAATTCAGTATAAGCGAAAATTTTTGTTTGGATTTTAGCCTTTCTAATTCAAAAAAAAAATTAATTTCGATTAATGACATCGATTAAAAATGCCG
This sequence comes from Olivierus martensii, assembly GCA_000484575.1. Lineage (NCBI taxonomy): Eukaryota > Metazoa > Arthropoda > Arachnida > Scorpiones > Buthidae > Olivierus > Olivierus martensii. The sequence goes on from AYEL01070333.1 coordinate 45,009, forward strand.
TATTACGATGAACATCTTCAGAATCGATTTTCTATATTTACATTTTTTTTTTTTTTAATTTTTTTCAATAATCGGTTCAAGCGGGTTTTAAAACGATAAATCGGTACCACGAGTTCCTTTTTGGTTTTATGGGATTTTGAATGAGAACGCATTAAGGCTTAAAGCATTCTGTAACTCGCCAGTTTTTTTTTGTGTCTGACAATAAATCAACAGTTTTTACGCCACAGTAACGTTTATGGCAACGATTTTTCTCTATTATATACTGTGTGGCATACGGCGCAATTCCTGGCAATTGTTATGCATACAGTAAACCCAATGAAAATCTATATTCATTAATATTTATGATGCTTCCATCTCTATTAAATTTGTTCTGGGAGCTTTTTATAACGCGGTGGTTCCCATCGTCAAATATTTGTTATAGAACATAATTGTTGTTGTGAATTTAAAAAAGAAAAAATTAAACTGCGGCCATCATTTTTATTATAATAATAAAAATAAAAAAAATTCCATACAGTGATAAAAATAATCGGTTTTTTATATAAAAAAGCAAAAACATTTTTTGCTCCAGAAAACACTTTATTGGATGTACAACAAAATTTTAATTTTGATTATGATTTGCTTTAATTAAATTTATTTTTTATTTTATTATTTAACAAAAACATTTGCTGTAATAGAAAAATTAAAGCTCTTTCTATTTTGCTTATATTATAATTATCTTGCAATTTTCATTAAAAGTTCTCTAAAAAATAACAAAGCTTGCATACAGGAAAAGTTTTCTTATATAGTATTAATTTAATTTTTAGAATTTAAAAAACATGGAAGTTGTGGTATTTCAAACTGATTAGAGTGAAAATTTTTATTGGGTTTTGCCTTTCTAATTCAGTATAAGCGAAAATTTTGTTTGGATTCTGCTTTCTAATTCAGTATAAGCGAAAATTTTGTTTCGTTTTTGCTTTTCTAATTCAGTATAAGCGAAAATTTTGTTTGGTTTTTGCCTTTCTAATTCAGTATAAGCGAAAATTTTGTTTGGTTTTTGCCTTTCTAATTCAGTATAAGCGAAAATTTTGTTTGGGTTTTTGCATTCCTGGTTAAACATAACTGAAAATTTTGTGCAGGTTTTTATTTCCAATTGAATATAATGAAAAATTTTGTCTAATTTTAGAACAAGAAGAATGTGCTCGTCGTTATTCTAACGTAAACGTTTTTAACTTCCCTTAAATAAAGTACTACAACTGTCTATTAATTTAATATTCGCCTATTAAAGGTTAAAGTGTCAAGAATCTTAAGAACTTGCGGTAATTCAAGTGATTTTATATTTCGATTTTCGTTAATCTACTTTAATACGAAATTATAAAATATATTGAATTACTCACGATGGCATGCTCCAACCAAAATACCATTATTATACGTTATATATATATATAGGAAAAACTTTTTATTACTTTTTTATTTTTCAGCATTTATTGGAAAACATCGGAATTCCGGTGCGCTTCATGTACCAGTTCAATTTCGACATGTCACATCTTCGAGTGACACACGACGTTCGGAAATGGATATGATCAAGTGTAAATTTGCAAAAGTCGTGATTTTTCTTTTTCTCCGCGATCGTTTTTGCATCACTTTTTCCCCGATTTCAAAATTGATTTTAATTTTTTTTTATCGATAAATATTAAAGATGAAAAAAACATTTTAATAATAAAATTTCGGTTATTTATTATGATTTCTTTTTTATTATAAGCGTGCGTGTCTAACTGGTATGTGCCGCCATTTTAATAATTTCGACAAAAGATTTATCGCTTCGGAAAAAAAAGAAAAAAAAAACTGAATAACGTACAAGTACAATAGGATTTACATTCGTTACGCTGTTTGCAACATTTTGCGCTCGAGAAGAGCTATAATATTTTTGTCAATTAAACTGAATAACGTACAAGTACAATAGGATTTATATTCGTTACGCTGTTTGCAACATTTTGCGCTCGAGAAGAGCTATAATATTTTTGTCAATTTTTCGGTAAGTAGCATTTTTCTTCTCTGAGAACGAGTTCAGTTAACGATCTAAAATGCCACATAAGTTATTTTTACAAAAAGTAATGAATCGAATGATTTAGATTTATCTCTCTAGATGTTTCTTTCTACCAAGATTATACGTTGTTTTGATGATTTATAATGCTGTCAACGTTACCTATAATTGCTTGGGTGGTGCATACCAACAAATCAATCGCAGAAAGTAGTTTTATCGGCTTTTATTGCCACAAAAAACCTCTAAGGATCTTTGAAAAACCGAATTTAGCTTAGTTAAGCTGTTTAGTTTTCAGTTCTTTATCAATCTTCTGGGATATCTCTTCACGTTAGCATGTGAAAAAAAACAACCATATTTTATGTTTCGTTACCTTAAATCGTGAGTAATAACCCTTTTAAACTGTCAGGATTTTTTTATCTTGTAACCGCGACCACAGAAGCGCGAATAAATACGTTATCTGAAATTAAATTTCGGCGAAAATATTAATTGCAACGTAGGTTTAACGACATTTCCGGAATACAGAAACAAACCGCATTATTCTCATTAATAATGCATTAAAAGCCATTACAAGCTAATTTAGAAAGAGAATACTGATTCAAATGTTGTGATTTAATGATTAAAACTTATTTGATAGGAAAAGCAATAATCTTGATGTATTGAAAAGATGGTGGATATACCCTATAGTCCAGCTAACGATCTGCAATTTTTGAAACAAGGATTCGTTGTGGTGAATGGCGTCCCTACTCATTGCATTACTTGCGGAAGATGGATCGACGAAACTCTACCCGATAACGACAAGATGCTCATTTTATTTATACCAGGTAATAAAACTTTTTATTATTATTAAAGCACAACATTTTTATGGTATTTTTCTAGTAGAACCAGAGCGTCCAAAGTTTTTCGGGGGTGGGTACGTGAATAAAAGTAGTATCTTAATATGCGGACCACGCCATGTACGTGAGTTGCATACCCTCATGACTAAACCCTATTGAATGCTTTAATCGTGACATTTAATCTCTCAAATTTGCTTGCTAGTATTATTATTTTAATTGTAGTTAAAAATTTGATTTACTGGCCACATTTGGTCCCATATATCGCATGCTGGACGCTTTGGTAGTAAACAGTTTTTATGTCTTCACGATTTGCGCTGCCTATGAAAGTTTAAAGCTCATTAGCATATAAGCATACTAAACCATTCATAAAATGATTGACTCATTAGCATAAAGCTGTGATTACTGTGACAATTGATTGACTGTTGTGAAAATGAATAATTTGTTGTTATGAAACAATGCTAAACGTGTCAGACGTGGCACACGCTACATTTTTTTGTTGGAACCGTGACAATAGTTGAACTCCCTCAGATTTGTCATACACGTTGGTTTTTTTTTCACCGGATGCCAGATAATTGACTCACTCGCCCTTCAGGAAATGGCGTTTTAATCACAGACAGTTTACATATACAGTTGATACTTAGTCTATTAAACACAATTTTCTGCAGAATGAGAAAGCTAACTATTGTCACGATTTTGTTGATGGACTAAATGCTTAATATACGCTATTCAACGATTGTGTACGACTACAATAAGAAAATCAATCATTCTGTGAATGCTCACATTAGAACCATAATGTGGTTAGATTAGGTTACTTTGGTTAAACCGCTCTCATGGGATTATTTGTATCTGGCGGCGGCTATTTATAAAGCTCATCACAGATTGGCCAACACCCGTGATGGGGTCAACCGGATGGTTGAAGGATGGGGTTCAACGGGCGGGACCCGGACCACTTCTAAAGAACTGGAGGTGTGGGATCCAGATTTGAACCCGGACATCCAGGATGGTACGCTCTACCATACTGCCATCCAGACCATAATGAGCAATTTCGTTCTTCAAAGATGAGAATTTTCTCAATCTGTAGACATTATATTAAAAGCAATGGACTTTTAGAGTCGGCCGGATTGATCGCGTGGAAACGCTTCAGCTTTCCACTCTGGAGGACCCGGGTTCGAATCTCGGGTCCCACCCCTTGGCTTTCCACTCTGAGGACCCGGGTTCGAATCTCGGGTCCCACCCCTTGAAAATATTTATCCTGAGGTCCGGGCCCGGCCCGTTGATCCCCGTCCTCCACAATCCGGCTGACCTCCTCCGCAGGGGTGGGCAGCCTGTGGAAGGGCTTGTTTCGCCCCGTTCCGCAGGAGTGGGCAGACTGTGAAAAAGCTGATTTCGCCCAGCCGCTCGCAGGGGTGGGCAGCCTGTGGAAGGGCTTGTTTCGTCCCGCCACTTCAGGGGTGGGCAGCCTGTGAAATGCTTGTTTCGCCCCGCCACTTAGTATACTCCCTGAATGGAAAGTGGCGTCACCACATAGTATTCTACCAGAAAGGAATGTGGCGTCATTTGTTGACAAAAAAAATCAACCGTTATCAATCCTCCTCTTACTGAGTGGAAAATGGCGTCATCTTTTGATAAAAATAAAATAAAAAATGGACTTTTAGACTATATTATACAAAAGCATCCATGTTTTCAATATTTTAAAATTATTAACTTTTTGTAGGCAATCCCGGTGCAGTTGAGTATTACGAAGAATTCGTGAGTGCTCTGTATGAGGGACTTCAAAGAACAGTTCCAATTTGGGGAATTTCTCATGCTGGACACGTTGCACCACCTTCTGGACAACAGTTGCCAAAATTGCAAGGTTTGATCATTTTACCATCATTATTTTACATTAATCATATTTTGTTAAGTAAATGTATGATCTTATTTGTAGGTAATGATGATTTATATAATCTGGAGGGCCAAATATCTCATAAGATTGCATTTATTAACATGTTTGTACCGAAAGATCGTCAGATTGCCATCATTATTTTACATTAATCATATTTTGTTAAGTAAATGTATGGATCTTATTTGTAGGTAATGATGATTTATATAATTTGGAAGGCCAAATATCTCATAAGATTGCATTTATTAACATGTTTGTACCGAAAGATCGTCAGATTGTCTTAATAGGACATTCAATCGGGTGCTATATGGTGCTAGAAATCCTAAAACGAATGACAGATTTAAAGGTAACTAATTCTTTCTACTAATATCTATAATAAGTAGTAATCTAACTTTTTTCCTTTACAGATAGTCAAGAGTTTTCTTTTATTTCCAACTATCGAGCGGTTATCGACGAGTCCACAGGGTCAATGGATATGGCCCATTCTTAATTACTTTCGTCTGCCTGCTTTACTCAGTGTCTATGCTCTCAGTTACCTCAATCCTCAGCTGCAATGGCGTTTATTGCTATGGTATTTTCGTGATAAACCAGTGCCCGATTGCGTCTTGAGGGCAAGCATGAATCTATTCCAACCAGAATGCGTCCGAATCTGCATGTTTATGGGAAAAGACGAATTAGATAACGTCACTACCTTAGACGTCGACAACATTCAAGACAATCTCTTTCGTCTCACGTTTTATTATGGCGTTAAAGATCAATGGTGTCCCGTATCTTATTATCAAGATTTGCGCGAAGTCTTTCCACAAGGCGACATCCGTCTGTGTCGTCATAATTTCGAACATTCTTTTGTCTTACAAAACAGCAAAGAAGTGGGGGCACTTGTAGCTGGTTGGATTTTGGAAGAATTGCTGGGAACACCGCGTGATGTTCACGGAAAATCTCTTCTCGTTTAAAAATTGTATTGAGAGTTTTTCCAAACTTTTTTCGACATTTCGAGCATTTCAGTTTTGGAAAATGTGGAGGATTGCACTCTTATGCAGGTGCCATTGCTGGAATTTACATTTTTCACTGGCTGATCGAGTACTGTTGATGAGGCCTTTTTGCTGTTTATGTTTGAATTTTTTAATGTCATCCAGAATGTTAGAATGTTGGAAAACGCGTCCCGAGGTCGATTTTAAAGTTGGCCAACTGTAGGTGCGACCCAAAAATTCGTCTGTGATTCATGTTATATACAATAAATAAATATACGGTATTTAATATATAAATGAATATATTAAAAAAATTATATATATATATATATATATTGGAGAATTATTGATATCCGTTTTTGCGTATAGTACGTTTGAAATTTGCACTTATAACACTGTTGAAGACGTTTCATGTACTGTCACCGATGAATCCTCCTCCTTGCATTTGGTTAGGAGTTCCTGAGGGTCTTCTCATCAAGCTGTTAGTATATTGTATTAGATCCTGTTATTCGTTTTATGTTTCCGTCAGTTGGCGACATTAGAATGTTAGAACGTTAAAAATGTCCATGAAGAGCGATCTATTCGCTGCATTTGTTCGTTTTTGATGTTAGATTTCCGAGTGTTGAAGAGAGACTTTTCCTTATCTACATCTCGACACGAGGATTTTTCTACTAAAATATTTTATTGTTGAAGGATTTTTTGCCCAAGAAAAACAAGAAATAAAGGAAGCATCAGTATTTAATATTCACTTCTTTTTAAAATTTTCTGTTTTAACTTTTTACTGAAAAATTATACCAATTTGTACGTAGACTTTATTGTTATTTCTATCTGAGAAAATAAAACAGATCTCTTCCGAAATACTCTGTGGTGAAATTTCATGTTAACATTTTATTATGGCGGGTTCAACTATCTATATATATAGTACTAGTTAGGATGCTCATCGTTACATACACATTTCTGAAACATAATTTTTCTTTACTTGTATATATGGATGATGATATCAGTTGTATGTTATCGTGAAGTCATATATCTGTGACAGCATTGTGACATCAATGTCACAATGCTGTCACAGATTCATTCCTTACGTCACGATGACATCATTTGGGATAATGTAACCAAATCCAGAATTATCTTAACTATGATATCGCATATCTGATGATAACATTTTTGGGGACTCATGATATCTTTTAATTACTCCCACAAACCTTAAAAACTGTGTTCCAATTTTAAACTAGATTGGCCATGTGGAAATTCTTCGGTTTTCCATCTAGATGGGGGATTCGAATTCAGGTACCATACCTAGAATTTATTTAGGGAATTTGAGCCAGTTAATCCCCATTCTCTGTAAGCTAGCTTTGGTTTCGCCGCTTGGTAATTGGTAAACAATTGGAAACTATAGTTAAAAAATCATTAGCAATTGACATCCATAAAAATACTCAAATTGTACTGGACTGCTTTAGCAATACCATCCGGTATTGCATCCCTTGCATCCGGTTTCTTTACACCTTGATCCAATACCTGATGTAATACCTAGATGCATCTTGTGCATCAAGGTATTGGACACATCAAGGTACATCAAGATATTGGGTACATCAAGGTACATCTAGTATTGGATACCTTGTATCCAATATCTTGATGTGGTACCTTTATGCAATACCTTGCATCCGGTCGCTTACCACCTTGGAGATTCCGATTCAATTCCGGGTTCTAGGTATTGGATACCTTGTATCCAATACCTTGATGTGGTACCTTGATGCAATACCTTGCATCCGGTCGCTTACCACCTTGGAGATTCCGATTCAATTCCGGGTTCAAACCTCCGTTTTTAGGAATGAATTTGGATCGTTGAACTCCATCCTTCAATCTTCCGATTGATCCTATCCTGGGTGTTGGCCAACCTATGATGGCTTTAAAAGTCACCGCCGCGTGATAACGAATTGGCGTGCCACGCAGAGGACCCGAGTCCAGCATCTGAAAAATTCGGGATTTCGGACCCTGCCCGGCGATCTCTGTCCTCCTCCATCGAGTCTCCCTCCACAGGTTGGGTGCAGCCCGTGGTTGGAACTGGCCCTGCCCCTTAATAATCTCACTGATTGGAATGAGGCGTAAAACAGAAAAACAAAAAAATATAACAATTTAACTAAAATTAACCTAGCCCAAATTCAAACAAAAGTTTATATCTCTTGAGTGATTCAGGAACGAAATTTAAGCTAACCTTATGTAATTGAATCATGAATTGAACAAAAGTTTGAAGAATTAAATATGTTTTTTCATCCCGGTCCAAAAAAGCATCAATGCTCGTGGTTACTATAGAGATTCTTCTAATTTTACAAAGCCAAATTTCCAAAACTAAATTTTTCCATTTTATGGAAACTTATTTCTGCCACAGACAATCGCGTGGAAACACAGAGCCAGGGATTGAATCCGGTACCTGTTGGAAAATTTATAAATGAAGTCAAAGCCTGATCCATCAATTTATATCCTATACAGACTGAGCAAAGATTCCACGGATATGGGCGACCTGTAGGACTTGAATTTGTTAGGCTAATTTTATTTAAGCCTAACTAAATAGGCAGCCGCCAGATGCAGTATATTGCACATGGGGAATATTTTATCTGACGGTGGCCATTTTTACACTCCACACAAACTGGTCAACGTCATTGGTGGCGATGAACGTGCTGTGCTTCTACTGTGGAGGCCCAGGATCGATTCTTAGATTCTATACTTCAAGTTTTCAGGAGGGATCCCGGCTGCCTTGTTGAACTCTATTCACCACTTCATTATTGACCCTACCAGAAGTGTAGGCGCCTTGCATGGAAATGCCCCGTCATTTCGTACCCATTGAGTGGAAAGCGGCATTCTACTTTACAAAATAATTTTTATACAAGAGCAGCTTGTGCCTTGCATGGAAATGCCCCGTCACCTCGTACCCATTGAGTGGAAAGCGGCATTCTACTTTACAAAATAATTTTTATACAAGAGCATTGTATATAAAATATGTAATTATAATCAAGATAGCTTGTGTAATTGTTAATTACTTATTAAGATAAAAATATTTGAAATCAAATCGAAATATTTTTTTAGCAAATCTCAATATAATAAAGTGGCAGCATGATAAAGCATTCGTTTATCAGCATGGAGGATCTGATCTCATATTTACAGTTTTCCAGGATGGGTTCGGGCCCAGCCTGTTGAACCTCATCCTTCAAACGCCCGTTTGATCCTACTATGTGTATTGGCTAGTCTCTGGTGGGCTCTAACAAGTGACCGCTACAAGATACAGAATACCCGGTGTAAGATATGGCGGCTTAACATAAGTAATCTAACTTCAATCTGGTCGAATTGGCCGAATGGAAATGCCCGGCCAATCCCAGATAGATCCGAGGCCAGATCCCAGATTCTGGAGGATCTGGACTCGAGCATCGGATCTAATCCCTTGGAAATGCTTATCATGAGGTCCGGGCCCAGCCCGTCGATCCTCGCCTTCCATAATTCGGCTGATCCCTCTGAGGAGTGGGCAGCCTGTGAAGGGCTTGTTTCGCCCCATCACTTAGTTAATGGAAAGTAGCGTCATCTGTTGACAAAAATCATGGGTCCAGAAATGTTTTCTACGGCCAGATGGTCTCATGGTAAAGCTTTGGCTTACCACCCTGGAGGATCCGGGTCCCACAACTCCAATTTTTCAGGAGGGTCGGTCCGTTGAACCCCATCCTTCAACTACCTGGTTGACCCCATCATGGGTGTTGGCCAGCCTGTGATGGGTTCTATAAGTGGCCGTCGCACGTAGTATTAACGTTGGAATTTTGGAAACCTGTGGCACTGACTATTAAATATAAATTTTAAATTATAAGATTCGATCCATTTGATTAGGTATTATAATGACGTTGAAGGAAAAAGACAGAAAATTATAGTACTTTAATATTATTATTGGTATAACGTAAACAATGGAACCTTAAAAATTTCATTGAATTCTTGTTTAATTTAGCTAAGGAATTTTTGATTTGGATAAATGTTCGTATGTGTCGGCCATGAGAAATGTTCCGATTTTTTAACTAAGGATGCTGAATCCGACATAATTAAAAAATTATAGGAAGCCCATGCCCAATCCTTGAAGCACCGTTGTCAAATTCCATTCTTCACTTGATGGCTGACCCCTTCATGAGTAGGCAGTCTATGATAGGTATTCTTCTTCTGTTTAACGCATTTTCCATCCGGTCAGTACTAACACTCACCATTCACACACCCTGGTGAGGTCAGCCGTCAGGAGGAGAATGTACTTCGATAAGCTGGTCCGGATCCTTCCTGAAAAACCTTTTGAGATGTGAAACCCGGGAATTGAACCTGGATCTTCCAGGGTGGAAACACAACGCTTCCACTGTGGCCATCCGGCTGACAATATTAAAGTTCGGGTAATAATTCTGGGATAAACCATAACTTTCTAATCCTAAACATTTCAAATTATTTGATATGAGATATCATCGTTAGGATAATTCTGGAATTTTGACAGAATCCCAACAAAAATGACGCCATCGTCGCATCAACATAACATTATGTTTTATCGGATAGTTTTGGTAGAAGAGTGCCATGATATCATCCTAGAGGACCCAGATTCAATTCTTAGGTCTCACACCGCCAAATTTTTCTGGAGGAATCCGGGCCCGGCTCGTTGAACTCCATCTCCACCTGACGGCTGACCCCACTAGGAATGTGGCAGCTTGTAGTAAACATGGAAATGCCCCGGTGGAAAGTCACATAAGAAAAAAGCCCAACAAAGAAATATCATTGTGATGTGGCAAGAATGAAATTGCAAAAGACCACCTAATTGTGATGTAATTATAACATGATGATGATGCCAGAGATATTTATCAATAAATGCTGTCACAATGAGAAGTAGAAGAAATTGTGTCAGAAATGAATTGGCAGCGCCGAGCTAAAAAATAAATACATGGAGTGATTATGAATTTATTTTACAACTTTGAAATTTTATTACGGAAGGAGTTTTGAAATTTTCTGAAAAATCTGAACAAATAAAATATATAAATACTCAAAAATTTTTATAGATATTTAATACTGTATAGCAGAGTTTTCCAGTTCTCCTGTGGAGTGCGCCCCATTAGGGATACTATGTTAACGTTTCTAATTAAATAATTAATTAATTTTGCATATTATATCTAGTATCTAAAACCGGATTTTAAATTTAAAATCCGGTTTTTGAATTTTATAAATTTATCCAAAAAACCGGTTTTTAAAAACCGACCAACTCTATTTGCAGGAAACATAATACAATTCTCGTTTGCCCTCTTATATCAGTTTGACATACATTTAGATTATTTTGAAAATTTTATATTATTGAATCTGCAGAATGACAGACCTATATGATGTCTACTTAGAAGATCATCTTACCAAGTTGGTTAGACAGATCAACCGATGCGTCAAAAAATTATGATCCCCTGAAAAAATGGCGCTAGGGAATTATTGTTAATATTCTTTCATGAAGCTGGCCGATTCTAATAATCAGATTTTTCACGAAATTTGATATTTGGATTCTTTGAAGTAATTTATTGGGAGAATTACTACATTTTGTTCGAAAACGGATTGTCATAATTGATGATGGAGTATAAATGCAGTTTCAACATTTATACTCGAATTGGGCTCTTTTTTGGTCAACAGATGACGCCACATTACATTCTCTAAGAATACTATGTGATGGGACGAAACAAGCCCTTCCACAGGCTGCCTACCTCTGCGGAGGGGTCACCAGAATGTGGAGGACGGGCCGGGCCGGACCAAGGCCACCTAGAGGTACCTCTAGGTGGCCTTGGCCGGACCCCATGATGAATATTTTCAAGGGGTGGACCCGAGACTCGAACCCGGTCCTCCAGAGTGGATAGCCGAAGCTTTTCCACACGGCCAATCCAACTCTCCAATTGGGCTCAACCAACAAAAGACTTTTATGTAGCATCAATGTTGGTAAGCATCTAGTTTATTTGCGCAATTATTACTTTCATAAGCATTAAAAAACTAAGCGTTACAGTATTCATATGAAAACTTAAAAATTGCAAACATTTAAAATTAATATACAGTACTGTATATATATATAATAATTTAAATTAAGGAAAGATGCCATTTAAGAACGCAAAACATAACTATGATAATATGGTAGAAAAATATTGAATGCGCCATTAATATAACCTTGTATATAATGCTTTTGCTTATTTTTTTCCTCCAGATAATTCTTTGAAATTTTTAATTCTTTATATGAAATTGGCAACTAACAAACTATCGATTTACCGATTCAGTTATTTAGGTAAAAAATTTTTATTATTAAACATTTTCTTATCACCAATTCCCAATCAGTGATGATTGGGAATTGGTGATAAGAAAATGTTTAATAATAATAATTTTCAATAAGTTTGGATCAAATGTGAATTTTATTTCAATCAAATAATCTATACACGAATTATTGTATGACTTATCGGGATAATCTAATTCATGTATCCTTTTTACATCGTTTTAGAACGAAGAGAGTTCAAACAGACATCGCAATCATATGTAATACTATTTTAAATTATCACTTCAAAAATATTCTGCCATTGCTTCTTAGAATTAAATATTATACCCAAATTTCTAATTTTATTATATTCAAAATATAATTTTGAATATAAAAAATATTTATTATGCATTTTTAACACACACACATATATTTAATACAAAAAGATAAATATGAAATAAAAATTAAAAAAAAAATAAATTATAATATTTGAATCCCTAAAAATTTGTACTTTTTCAAGCTGGAATAAGTATTAAGATAAATATTAATCATCGATGGATTTAAGCATGGTCTTGAAGATAAACAATATTGTGCCACGGTATTGTGCGTGATTGATTTATCAATCGTACATATTTCTAAATTTAAAATTATTAACCGTCTTTTATATAAATTAAGAATTTAATTATATCCAAAAGAAATTTTCTTAATTTGAAATTTTAGATTTTAAATAAAACTTCTGTAGTACTGTCTCAAAAGTTGGCAATCGTATAATTTATGACCATAATTTATGCGCATTTAATTTTCATGTGATGTACGAGATGGTGGTGTTGATAAAGGTGTTTGTTTACTTCCTTTTTATAAATATTAAAGCTGGTGCATAGTTTTAATGTAGAATCAAATCATAAAAAGAATGAGAACATGGACTATGCTTTGGTTGATTTTTGCAACTCTATTACTTTCTGAAATAAATAACGGAGATTCTCGGAGAGGTAATATGCTATTATTGTTTTGAATGATTGGAATTTTCGGTACAGTATTATAAATAGAGATAATAATTGTTTGTTGTAACTGATCTATATTTTATGGATATGTTAAGAGTTTAGCAGGATTCACGGTACAAATGAATTAGTATATCTCGGAAATTATAACTTCACAGTTTCTTAGCTTCGTGATGCCGGAAGTTGGAGAAGAGAGGCGCAAACAAACATATAAAATACACCCCCTAGATTCCTAATTTTTATATTAATTTATAAGTATTCTGTTAGTACACTTTACTTTACAGTTATCTATTGATGTCTGCCACATTTATAAGTGGATCTTTTATTAAAATTATAATACTAGTTTAATTTCTATATCATCCTCTCTCTATGATGATGATATATGTTGATAAATAATTATAAGTTGAATTTTTATATTTATGAAATGAAATTTCTTAGATATGTAACTTATGTAAGTCTTAACATAACAAACATTATATATATAAAGAAAAATAAAATAGGACTATTAATCTCTAACATAAAGAAAATTATAGCTTCTTAATAATCAAGTTGTAATGTTTTGCTGTATGTTGTTAATGCTAAATGGAATAATTATTTCAAAGCTTTAAATTTCAATTTTTCATAATATATAGCTTATTATATATATTCACAGATGCATGGTTAATGAATATACAAGCATACCTAAAAATCCAATATAAAATCCTATTGACAAATTGGAAAGAAAATTAGATCATTAGATTTGGAAAGATTTTAAAATTTGCTTGTAATTGTAAATAAGAATACTATGCACATCAAGATTATTTGAGTAAATAAACAAGTTGAAATTAAGGCATTATTGAGAAATATACTATTCCATGTTTTTATTTTATATCTCAAAATGAAAATTATCTGCAAAATAATATTTAGAATAGGAATATAAATATTTACACATTTTATTGTATATGTAAATGTCTTATTCTTTTATGAATTTATAAATTCATAAAAGAATAGACATATAAAACATGGCCATCTGACAGAATTTTTAGGCATAAAGCTATTGTGCACTTAATGAATAATAATGTAAATATGTTTTTAAGCTTTTATATGCATTAGAAAAATGAAAAAAGGCTATGATTCGTTTTATAGTGATGATCTGGAATTGCTGCAATAATGAAATATGCCTGTAAATCATTTTGCCATTTGTAAACTTATTAGTAAGTGTAAGAATTGAGTAAGCATTCCTATGAATTTAAAAGATGGATAGAAAAAAAATTATACCAATAAATGGAGATTTTAGGTGAACAGTATTAACTGTAGTTCCAAAACTCAGATTAACATTTTACAGGAATACCTCGATTCTCGATTTATTGCAGTTTATAATTTGATACCGAAGTTCCAATTATTGCGCTCCAAATTCAAATTATTGCAGCCTCGAGATATAGCCCACTATATATGCAACCAAAATTACATTTGCTCTCCAGGTGCTCTCTGTAGCACTTCGTTTATATCCGATGGTGCTTGCTCACCACTCATCAGTAACTGTTCACCTCTACCTGAAGTACTTGTGGACAGGACCGGCTTAACCTGGTAAGCAGACGATGCACCACAATTATCATTTTGTCAATACTATTACTCAGTAATATTGTATATTGCTGAGTAGATGTTACAAGAAAGCTGCATCAGGGGCTGGGACCTCTAGAGCCAGTACTGCATGTGAATAATTATTTCTCTTCTTATTTATCCCTACAATGAATGCTGAAATAAACAAGGATGATATCAAGTCTATAGCTATCAAGAAGAAACGTATAGTGATCAGCTTAGAAGATTAGTATGTTTAACACATTTCTTTTTTCCTGAAAAATCCTTGGCAATGATCACCCATTTTACATGCATTATTTATCCTGATTATCGCGGATTCGATTATTGCGGTATTTTTTGTGGCAACAATAACCGCGATAATTGAGATATTCCTGTATTACACTAGATAATAATTATAGTGTTAGAACTATTTCTTATATTCCTATATAAGAATGTTTTTATAGGCATAACAAAATTTTTCTTTTACAAATAAGAGGATCTTCAGTTGGCTTCTCTGGTTTCATAAAAAGTAGGAAGATGAAAATATATATAAAAAATAATAATATAGTAGTATTTAGCAGAAAATGCCTGAATTTTATAATAATATCCATTCAATTAGTTTGCAAGAGACTTGACATTATCTGAGGTACATTAATCAAACATTTGGATAATCAAAAAATACATAAGTTTTCTGTAAATATTATAAAATAATTTACAGTTATATATTAGGCTTACAACTTTTATCAAACTAGAATCTGGACTGTTTGATTATTCACAAAAACATTACATTTTATATTTTAATACTGGATACTAATTATTCATATTTTAAAATTAACTTCAGATTTAATATTTTTGCATCTATCATTGCATTATTATTTGTATGAAATTCTCTTTTGAGAAAAATCATACATGATAAATAAGAAGATAAATTACAGAAGTAAAAAAAAGTAACAACAAATTTTGATTGGTTCCTAAACAGTTTTTTGTACAAAAATCTGTTCAAACAATGGTCTGTTCAAATTTGTTTTACAATAATGGTCAAATATGACAGTTATGACATTTTCAAAATGTCATAATAACAACTAAGTTATAAAAATAAATGTTTTTCAAATAAAAAAACTTTATTCTAATTATTTATGACATTTTGAAAATGTCATAACAACTAAGTTATAAAAATAAATGTTTTTCAAATAAAAAAACTTTATTCTAATTATAAATTAATAATAATAATATCATTTTAATTTTAAAATTATTAACACTCAAAGCAAGTTATAATCAAATTCCTTTAATTTTAAACTGATTTTGTCTAAAAGATTTAGTCCAGGGGTATTCAACTCATGGCCAGGGGCTATGGCTTGCTGGATTCTTAATTGTGATCTTCAAACAAGAAGCATCCAAAAATATTTTAAAAAATATTTAATAGCACTAAATAGAATGGAACTCTATATACATTACGATTAAATAATAGGTAGAGCAGAAAACCTCAGCTTCTCAATGAGCACTCCTGATTTAGTTTAATATTGTCTAAATTAGCAGTTGCAAATTTGATTTCAAAGGGCCATTTTAGACATTTTTGATTGAGGATTACATTTAAAATTAATGCTTTATTGGGAAAAAAGTATTTTTTTATGAGGTAAATAAACTGAAGGATGGATTATATTAACTATTTGTTTTAATTTCCTTAAAATGATTTGTCTCAATTCATATACAAAATTATAAAATCATGTATAAATAATAATAGCTTTTATAAATTTTAATGGAAATTTTGTATTGAAAAATTCTGTTTTACTGAATTTTAAAGTATTTTTATAAATTGTATTAAAGTTATTTTCAAATATTTCATAAAAACAATTTATTTAAAAATTTTTTTTTGCTATTATTTATATACTCTTGTAATTATAATAAATGCTACATAGATTGCAAGTTTGAGACTGTTGGCCTAAATGGTATAATTTGTATAATACCATTCAGGCAATAACACAATTTTAGGCAAAATTAATATATCTGTAACACACACAATCCAAATAAGATAAATTTTGTAAGAAAAATTTTAATTTAAATATATTAAGTAATGGATATAAAAATAAAAATTTGCTTGTTACAGAAAATGTTGCAGTTTCAAGTGCTTCATCTCATACATTACGTCATTCAGCCAGTGCACTTAGACATATGCTTGGACATGAAACAGATAACAATGAAAATAATACTTTCGGATATACATTAGTTGTGCCTTCATCATCATATGCTGCAGAAAATGAATCTGATATAACTCTTGCTTCAACATTGGAATCAAAAACTGCATTACCTGAATTATGTGATATGAAAATTCCTTGTGAAAAACTCAGTGCAGATTGTATAGATTGCAAATTTAATTATTTGTGTATATATGGTGAAACTATTACAGTTGAATGCAAAGTAAAAGGAAAAAAGTTTTGTCAGGTAATTATTATTATGCATATAGTAAATTATTTTAATACAATGATTTTTGACAGATTGCCGTGAGAGGATCTTAGCTGTCCTGCATAAATTTTTAAAGATCATAAATTATTTTCGAAAGAAGTCCAAAGCACAATAAGTGTACAGTCTATGACAGAAAGGTTTTGACATCAGCGGAAAAGGTTCGGCTCTTTCGTACAATACGCAAAAAACTGATTGAGTAATTACTTCAGTTGTTGATCGTGCAGGCTATAATGTAGGTTGCAACTATTCCATCGGTTGATTAGCAATGGGGGGAGTAGAAGGAATATTGCATATTTAAGCGTTTACATACAAAAAACGATTTCATTTACTATGTTTTGCTCTTAACTTTTATTTATACATTAAATAGCATAAAAAATTAATGAAATAAATTAGGATTGTAACTTTACTGGCAATACTGTAATTTTTTAAGTAATAAGATGCGTTGCATGCCGAAGTGTCATTTAATATCGTATTTAACAAACTTATTACTTAAAAAATTAAGATGCGTTGCATGCCGAAGTGTCATTTAATATCGTATTTAACTAGGTTGTTCAAGTAATCTTTTAATATAAAATCTGAAGTTCAACGGTTTAACAAAATAATATACAGTAAAGTACTCAATTGTCATTAATTTAATAATTGAGCAGTCTCGTTGGGGTCATATGCAACAATCACATGGCCATTATGATCCAATAAGACTGCTCAGTTACCAAAGACATGATCATAGTAATTCAATGATATCAGCCAGCTAACATGTCAGGTGGTCAATGTAACCAAATAAGATTGCTCAAATCGTGTTAATCTTCCATCTTGGATTTTATATCAAGTAATTTATGCCAATTACAATATATAAAATCAATGCAATAAGCAATAACTGAACAAATAAGTAACAATATTATTTATTTTAACAGAATTAACCAAAATTTTTGTATTGTTGGCTATATTTTTTCAGTTTTATGAATTTTAGAGCTCATCATACAAAAATTTCATGTTTCACTTAAAATTCCAAAAATAAAATTATCTCATCAAAAAACCAAAATAAGATTAATAAAATATAATAGAATAGAAGGCAGAATCAATACAACTCAATAAAAAATAATCCAAATTCTACTAATACAATTCATTCAAATTATCTAACTTTAAAATATTTTAAAAAAAATTTTGGCAATCAAAAAATTTAGGAACTATTCATTGGAGACAGTATTTTCAGCCAATAAACACAAAAAAAAAACAATCTTCGATTGCTGCACTGAGTAAATCAGGATTGAATTTTTTTTATAATGTTTTATCATCATTTTTTGTTCCACTTCCATGATACATAAACACTTCAAAAGACTTTAGTGAGTTAAAAATTTCTGTGATATCTGCTAGCAGATCTACATTTAATAAAAATCAAGACTGAAATATAACAAATTATTTTTTCTTAAGTTTCTTATCTAAATCTTGAGAAGAACATTATATAAGGGAGAATATTTAGCAACTAACTAAGTACATAAATTTCTTAAAAGAATTTTGTAAAATTGTACATTTTAACAGAAATTTGTGTAATATAATTTAAGATAAAAAATGTGATTACTGTATTTCTATATTTAAAGCTACAATAAAAACAAATACAAAAATAAAAGATTATTGTATATAAATACTATTGTAAAATTTGGATTTTTAATTTGATTCTAATTTTGACTGCAATATACAATGGAGTCTCCCTAATTCGACACATATGGTTCCGGAGTTTGTCGGATTATTGGATGTTCAATGAAAAAAGTGGAATTACACAAAGAATACACTCAGTTTATTAAGACTTTCCTGTCATTGCTCTTGCTGTTCAAATCTTTCACAAACTCTTAATTTTATCCTGATTTTTTTAATATCATAAATGGTGGCTCACCCCTCAATTTTATCCCAATTTTTTTTTAATGTCATAAATGGTGGCTTGTTCAAATCCAGAGCCATAAAGCAAAGTCAAATCACTAAACTTTTCTCCCAAGTCAAGTTTTTTAATTATCAATATTTCTGCCTTTTCAACCACAGTCAATGTTCTTGTGTTTTCATTTTTCACTTTTTCTGATTTGTGACATTATGTAAAGATAATCATCATTCATTATAAAATTGCAGTAACTATCTCAATTTTGATAAAATGCTTATCAAAACTTTTTTATTAAAGAATTATGCAAATTTTTTATAATTTATTTATAAAATTATAAGTTTGAAAATAAGAAAAAACTTAATAATATATTGTAAGATATTAACTCTAAAATTGAAATAATTTATACCCATGATAGTATTTACTGGAAGTCCATGATCTTATTTACATTCTAATACAATTAACTGCTATTTAGATTTATGAAATATTTCCTACTGAACCATTTCAGTTTTTCACATATAATATAAAATGTGAATGATATTTATAAACACAATTTTATTTCTGTTGTTTAAGCAAATTACAATATTTCACAAAGAAAATATCATATTTTTTGGACCCACATTTACAACATAATTTTTACAAAAAATTTCTATTGTTTATATAACACAGTGGTTTCCGAACTTTGTGTCTGAGCCTCCTTTTTTTCATAAAAACTTGGTATGCCCCCTCATTCTGTAACAGTATAATTTTATAAATACCTTCTAAATTACAGTTTAATACTATAAAATATACAATATTCTGTATAAATAAAGTTCTTTATAATAAATACATATATTTTTATGTATATGTGATAATTTTTAATACAATTAAACAAATCTTACAAAAAAACGAAAAATAGAACATACATTTAATGCAATGGTAAGCTTGTTTTTCAGTATAAATTTTTTCAAATCAGGTGTCATAGAAGATATCACTACTAATAATTCTTTTTCAATCACTAAATGAGATCATTATTTTGTCTTTAAAACAGCTACAGTAGAAAATTTCTGGGTACACAAGTATTTGTACTGTATTTATAACCCTTTTGCTGATTAATTTTTCGTGGCATCAATTTAAATTTATTTTTTATTTGTCTGTCTCAAAAATGATATTTTTTTTAATTCTTCCATGCCCCCTTGGAATAGACTTGCATCCCTCAGTAGGCACACCCCACAGTTTGGAAAACACTGATATAACATATAATGTTAAATTTGATGTTTTTTTTAATATAAATTACTTTGTTATCAGAAATCTAAAGTTAGGCATATAAGAAGTTAGTCAGTATAAGTAAGAAGTTAATTGGTGTTAAGTAATTAATATAAGAGTTATTAGGAAACAAATTATGTGGTCTGGCATTTGTCAGAACCCACGGATATCAGACTAAAAAGTTTAAAATTGTATTATTTATATTTAAGCATTGTTAAACTTATATGTTTTCAATTTATATAGAAATTTTTAGAATGAATTAGTCACATAAATAGACACCTATTATAAAATAAAATGCATAACTTTTTAAATAAATCAATTCCTATATCTTTTAATATTATTACAAAAATTTTTGTATTTTTATTGAATTTTCTCATTAAGTAAAATTTTCAGGAAAAATTAATGAATTGAATATGGACATTCATCCTAGAAAAACTCATTCAGCATATACTTCAATATCATTTGGATACATGATATGAATTTTTGCCTTTTCTGTTTGGCTTGATGAAATTTCAGTGAAAAGTCATCAAATTAGAATATAAAATAACATTATATAATTGAACTAAATATCTGTATCGATTATCATTCATAAAGAATTTACAATATTGATTATACAAAAAATTGTAGCAAGATTCTTATGGATTAAATACTTCTGTCTTATTTAAACCCAAAATATGTAAATTTTAATTATTAAAAATATATAAAACTAAAATTTGAACTCACGTGTAGCCTTGAAGTGTGCTATCATATGAAGATGTCACACCATATTTTTCAGCATTTGTCCTAAACATATCATTGGCATCCCATCCATTCTATTAAATAATAATATTTACAAATTAAAAAATAAGCATATAAATAATAGCAAAATATATAAATAATAAAATATTCTATTACAAGAAATGAACAAAATTATTTATAAATTTATAATAAAAGTTAGATCAGGAAAATTTTTGAATAAATAATGGTATCACATATCATATTAGCAAAAAGGGATTAGTATATCTAATTTTGCAAACAGAATTTATTCTAATCTGTATTAATTTTTCATAATTTTTTTTATGAAAAAGCAATTAGTCATTAGTAAGCTATTGTGTATATTGTATGTCATGCATTTGGTAGCTCAAGATACTATATTTTATTGAATAGAACAATCAGAAATTTTTATTTCAGATATTTGAATATAGAAATTTAAATTTGTATATAACAAAAGGATATTTAATGAGATCTCTGCCATATTGAAACATTGCAGTAACACATTAAATACAATAAATCTTTGCCAAACATGGGGGTTACACCACATATAGCAAACATTGCGCATATGCAAAATCGCATTCCACAAAGTTTCTATGGAAAAAATGTGTTAGATATAGTTCAAATTAAGAAAGTATATATAATTTAAACAAACCCAAATATTATTGTAATTAAAAGGGGAAAATGAAAAAAATATTCACTGAAAGAATTTTTATTACAGCTTAATAAGTAAGTATATGATACAATTATTTTTTAAAAAGCTGGTGATTTTTGCTTGGGACAATGACTGACACAACTCTTTAAATGTTTCGCAATAAGGAGACCAGAAATTTTCAATGCCTCTCATAAAGTGTTCTTATGCTTGTGTAAGTCCCTGGGAGGCACTTTCTTTTGCTTTATAGCAAAAATATGTTGTTATATTATGTCTTATAATCAAGATAGCTTGTGTAATTGTTAATTACTTATTAAGATAAAAATATTTGAAATCAAATCGAAATATTTTTAGCAAATCTCAATATAATAAAGTGGCAGCATGATAAAGCATTCGTTTATCAGCATGGAGGATCTGATCTCATATTTACAGTTTTCCAGGATGGGTTCGGGCCCAGCCTGTTGAACCTCATCCTTCAAACGCCCGTTTGATCCTACTATGTGTATTGGCTAGTCTCTGGTGGGCTCTAACAAGTGACCGCTACAAGATACAGAATACCCGGTGTAAGATATGGCGGCTTAACATAAGTAATCTAACTTCAATCTGGTCGAATTGGCCGAATGGAAATGCCCGGCCAATCCCAGATAGATCCGAGGCCAGATCCCAGATTCTGGAGGATCTGGACTCGAGCATCGGATCTAATCCCTTGGAAATGCTTATCATGAGGTCCGGGCCCAGCCCGTCGATCCTCGCCTTCCATAATTCGGCTGATCCCTCTGAGGAGTGGGCAGCCTGTGAAGGGCTTGTTTCGCCCCATCACTTAGTTAATGGAAAGTAGCGTCATCTGTTGACAAAAATCATGGGTCCAGAAATGTTTTCTACGGCCAGATGGTCTCATGGTAAAGCTTTGGCTTACCACCCTGGAGGATCCGGGTCCCACAACTCCAGTTTTTCAGGAGGGTCGGTCCGTTGAACCCCATCCTTCAACTACCTGGTTGACCCCATCATGGGTGTTGGCCAGCCTGTGATGGGTTCTATAAGTGGCCGTCGTCAGATACAGAATAGCCCATGAGGATATGGCAGCTTAATCTAACAAACCAAAAACGCTTTCTTTTCGAGATAACATTGTTTTATCAATAGATAACGAAATTTTCCAATTTCTGATTAAATGACGGGGACATGACTCTGCCTCATGTTGCGGCGGAATTATCCGGATTGTAAAGAAAGGATCGACGAGCGATCCTGGATCCAATGAAAGAAATTTCCAAAGGTGAGAAACTACAGGCTTTCCTGACGAGCCCAGCTTGTTGATCCTCAAAATATAAACTTTTGTGTGTGAGACCAAGATTCGATCCGAGAGCTCTGGATGAAGCGTTTTCATATCATCAACAGGGTCATATTCTCATTATTAAATTATGTCTGTTGATCCTCAAAATGTAAACTTTTGTGTGTGAGACCAAGATTCGATCCGAGCGCTCTGGATGAAGCGTTTTCATATCATCAACAGGGTCATATTCTCATTATTAAATTATGTCAGTTATTTCATGCAATTATTCTAAATGTCACTATAAAAGAAAATAATTTTAAATACAGTTGCTACAGTTATGAATCTTCATCTAGGAAAGAAATACTGAGAGATTTCCATGCAAGTTTTGCAATAATAAAAAATTTGTTTAAGACATCTAATAAATTTTTCATAACTTTTTAAGAGTATAAATTAATTTAAAAAGTTTTGTTCAATAATAACAAGATTTATAATTTTCCTTAGTAAAACTATAAATCGAATTTTTGCTTTTATAATCTACTAACGTTACCACAATCTTGCTGCTCTCTGCAGGCGTGGGCAGTCTTTTACTCAACAGATGACGTTACTTTCCATTCCAGAAGAATACTAAATATAGGAGCGAACAAGCCCTTCCACAGGCTGCCCATTCCTGCGGAAGGAATGAGCAGCCTGCGAAAGTTGCTTGCCATTCCCGGACGGGGATCGACAGGCCGGGCACGAACATATAATAAATATTTCCAAGGGGTGGGCCACTAGAAATGAACCCGGGTCCTCCAAAGGGAAAGACGAAGCGTTTCCACGTAGCCAATCCGGCCGACATGGGCAACCTGTGGAAGAGCTTGTTTGCCCTTCACACAGTACTCTTACCAACGACATTGAGTTTTACTCACTGACAACGATATATATTCAATGACAATACTTCCGTATCATCAATGACCATCGTTGATCAATGACTCGTTGACCTAAATGGAAAGTGGTGTCATCTATTGACCAAAATATACTACAATATATCCTATATTATGAAACTGTAATTATAGTATTATCTATAATTAATTTGTTTTAGAAGTTAACTTAAATATTTTTATTCTATATAATAA
This sequence comes from Olivierus martensii, assembly GCA_000484575.1. Classification (NCBI taxonomy): domain Eukaryota; kingdom Metazoa; phylum Arthropoda; class Arachnida; order Scorpiones; family Buthidae; genus Olivierus; species Olivierus martensii. Next base: position 68,891 of record AYEL01070333.1, read on the forward strand.
TTTTTATATAGCATTAATAGGAATCGAAATAGGGAATACTATAAATTGATTAAATAATACTTATAAAAAATTGAGAAGTCTCTGCAATCGCCCGGCGACTACCATTAGACCACGAACAGAAATGGGGAAGAAAATGACGAGTGAGTTATTTTCATTTTAAACTGTTTATATTTATTAAACCCGAAACAATTATTTATTAAAGATAAATCAAAAATTAATTCGTGGTATTTGCAAATTACTATATACGAAAAAAGGGAATTCCGATGAAAACAAAAGATTTTATAGTGTACAGTATTTAAAATAAAAATTGAATATAGCTTAAATGTTTAGGAAAATTGTTAGAAAAATTTCGGTAAAATTGCAAAACCTTGTTTTTTGCTGAAACAATATTTTCTTTTAAAATAATTACAATATATGGAATTAAGTGGATGCGGGATTAGTATGCCACGTGGGTATGGATGGCGTGGCATCGTCTTAGAGGTTGATAATATAGATTTTGTATTTCTTCAAAATTTATATTATTTCGTCGATAGCTTATGCAGTTTTCTGTCGACAGAAAAATTATATTTTTCCCAGTATCATTTTTCAGAATATTTATTTACTAAAGACGTTTTATGATTAAGAAGACAATTCAATTTTAAAATATTCAAAATGATATAAAAATGTTTAAGTTTATCATTGTTATCAGTTTTATTATTTATTAATATGTCAATTTTAATTATGCTCCTATTGTAACTTTTTCCCCATTGCAACTGGAACTTGTAGAATACTTAATAAAATGAACCTTCCAACTATAAAAAATGGTGATACTCAAAATATATGCAAAAAAAAAAAAAAAATTTAAATGCATTTTTGATGAAATTAAGACTAATAAATATAGAAATTTAAATCTGTTTAAGTTTTCAAGTATAAAATAAAAAAAATACTGTATATAGTTCTAATATAATTTTTAAATTAATAGCATTTTATTCCCTATATATTCCTACATAAACCTTGCATAAAATCTGCAAGATTTATGTAGGAATATATTGTAATGTGTTATTATTTACAATTGAAACATTTACAATATAGATTCTTCATATTGATTTTGTGTTAAACTACATACTAAATATATAAATTTTATAGCAGGGTTATACATTTTTGTTAATTGAATTTTATTAGGATTTTTCATATTTATACTTTAGAGTTCAGTTTAAAATACAAATAAAAATTACTCAGATTATGGTCTAAGTCTTTTAGATAGGATACAAAATATGAAAATTTCAATATAAATCACCATTGATGAAATCTATAATTGTAGACTGAGCAGCCTTGTCATGGACCTAACAGATTAAGAGTTGTGAAGTAAATTTTGTTGAAATAAAGATATTATTTTTCTAGAACTTTCAAATATAGATGTATAATGCATCAACCTGGCATCAACAATTGATTGTTATTTACTATTTCACTGCATAAACTTCTAATTAATTCAATTCACTACTTAGCACACATTGCAGCTTTAGATCAAAACTCTCTTTTAATTAGTTTTCGTATAATAGAAACGTTTTCGACGTTCTAACGCCATCGTCAGGTATTTTATCTTACAATAAAATAGAATGTTGCTAAAGATTAGAACATCGCTATGGAATTCTGTTTTTTTTGAGCAACATTCTATTTTATTGTAAGATAAAATACCTGACGATGGCGTTAGAACGTCGAAAACGTTTGTATTATACGAAAACTGATTAAAAGAGAGTTTTGTTCTAAAGCTGAAAAGTGTGCTAAGTAGTGAATTGAATCAACAATTGATTTTATTTTATTAATATTTAACTTCTATGCAGAATAATAAAGTGTCAGTGTCTGTTTTCGTAAAGATACAATAGTAATTATCAAGTCATTATACTAGATATTCTGTAAATTATATTCTAAAAAATATTTGACATAAACTATAGATTTAGTATTGTAAGTTAAAAATTATCAAAATTAATTCATTATTTATGTAATAATTATCTAATTTTAATTATTTTCAAGTTTCAAAAAAATACGAAATCAAATAATGTAAAGTGTCACATTATGATTTATCAAATATACATCTATAAAGAAGTGAGCTTCTTGTAAATGGAAACACTAATTTTAAGATCATCTTTTGATCATATATGCAATGATTAATGATATGTTAGATTGCTGTAGTTTACTAATGATTCATAAAAGTTATTGTTAATTGTTTGAAATATGGGAACAGTAGAATCAGGATTATCTATTAACAACAAAATTTCATCAATATGACTTGTAGAAGTCAATATGTTTTCACATTTCTTACAAGTTTAATGTCCAACTCTTCCATAATAATTTCATATTCTAAAAATATATAAAAATACCAATAAAAATTATGATATAAATATTTGTATTGTTAAATAAGGCTTTATAAATAAAAGAATATGATCAGAAAATTGGAAAAAATCTTGGAAACTATAATTGATAATATCTGAAACAACTGAATAATTCTAATTTTGTGATTGTTAATATATGGTAGATATTCTCCAATATACATACTGTATATCCAATTTTATGTAAAATATTTTCCATAATTATTTTATTGTTTTTTCAGATATACAGCATAAATATTTACTGTATAAATTAAAAGTACAAACATGCTAGTTTGCCGGATTTAAAAGTTCATATTACTTGATTTATTTATGCTTTATATATTATTTATTGATCTTAAGTATCATATTACAGGAATAATATCATTCTTTGGGGCATTATCTCTTTTTCACTCGGGTAATAATATGGTACTATACTCTTGTGTAGATGCAATCAGTATAGTTTACCTAACTCTGAGAGTTTTTAATTCAGAATTTAAAAAAAAATTCTTTTTCTGACATATGAAAATTTAAGTTACATAAAAAAAAACTTTGATCCTAATTATTTGCATAACCTGGGAATACTTATACTAATTTTTCATTATACCTCATATGATTAATGATTACATAACAATAAATAATAAATAAATAACTATGTATATATAGAATTAAGAATTGTTTAAATATTTAATTTTTCATTTCCTATATATTATCATAATATATATTATTTCAGAAATTTGGTTGTTGTTTATGTTTGTGGTGTGTACTCTGGGTCATACTCCATCACCGTCAACTTATATAACAGCTAGTGATCGTACTAGACTTGGAGGAATTTTTTCTGCTCAATGGCCATATGCAGATTTATCTGCTGCATACCATTCAATTTTGGGACATTTACTACTTTCACAGAAAATTCCTAATATTCAAGTATAACAGTTAATTCAATATATTATTATTATTTTATGAATATTCAATTTATTAAATAAATTTTATAATTATTTTTTAATTAGGAAACATGCAGTCTTGTAAAATCCAAACTGGATCTGAAAAATTTAGAATCAATTTATTATGCTACAGGAATAAACAAATTTCTGGATTGTAAGGTATAAAACTTATCAAAGTTGATTATTTAAAATTCTTAAAAATCTTGTTACAGTTAGCATATGTTTAGTTTAAAGTCATAAAGAATTAAAAGTATTTTAATTTTTATTATAAGTAATATATCGAATAATCTAATAGATATTTTGTTTAGAATTAACATTTTGATGATAGAATCTGTATAGCATATGGTCTTGTCAATTTACTTGAACAGATCAAACTAATGTGATGTATAGGGCATGATTAAAATTTGTATTTAACTAGTTTCCTGCAGAAAAGACAGGATCAGTCTATCTGACTTTATTCAAAAATTAGCTAGAGTATAATATAATTTTTAAACAAATTATAATGAACTAATACAGTAATGTTTAATAACATCATTTATTCTTTAAAACGTGGAAATTGCATATTTTATGTCTACCAAAACTTTATAAAGATAAAACTAAAAAAAATACAATATAAAAATAAAGATGGAATATTTATTTTGCTGTGTCCAAGTTTCTAGCATCATCATCATGGTAAAGCAGTTGTTTACCATTTTGAAGGATTTGGATTCAATTCCAGTCTGTCATACCAGACAGGTTCAGACTAGCCAGGCTCATTGAATCCCCTCCTTCAATCTTCCAGTTGATCTCATCATAAGTATTGGACAATCTTTAGTTGACTGTAAAAGTGGCCACTGCCAAAAGTATTCTTTAGTAACTTTTAATTCAAACTAAACCAAGTTTCTAGCAAATATAAGCAATTATATTTTTAATGCCATTTCACAGTCATTGGCCAACTACTACAATAATGATATCCATTCCAGATTATGATTTGCACAGTTACAGACCCAGTACCACTTTACAGTAAGTGAATCAATGCTTGGGCTGGATGCATCAAAAATTTTTCAGAAGAATGGAATTCAAATTCTATGCTTCAATGCATTTAGGATGAAGTTGAATGAGTTTAGCCTTAATACATAAAAAATATGGAGGTATTAGAACCGAAATTAAATATGAACATGGTGGAAATACAACATGCTTTCATCCTGGTGACAACTTGGCCATCTCATTAATTGGCTGCCATTATTGCAAAATTATTGATTACAGCTGTTGTAAGTATGGATTTTCATCATAAATAATCATCATCATAAGTTGGAGAACCCCCTGTATTACTTTTGATTTTAGATTAATAGTATATTTAATTCTAAATTTTAATAATAATAATAATCTAGATCATTATTAATTAATAATGATTCTAGATCATTGTAAATTATATATTGATGTAGTTGATTAAATAAATTTTTATATTTTATTGCTATAAATATAATTGTTGAGAAAAATTATAGAAAAAAGTAGAAAAATATCTTCAAATGAATGTTGTTATAAAAAATGCTATTATAAGATTAATCAGTAGCTGTTAAATAAAAAATAATTAAAATTGATTCTTTATAATACAAAATACAGATTGTCATAATTTCATATCTATAATTCTATAATTTGAAATGAAAATAATTTGGATTTTAGAATACATGATAGGTGGAACTGAAAAGAAATGAAATAAAATTCCATATCAGATCTTATGGAATTTTATTTCATTATATATTGTTTATAATGTCATTATTAACAATCATTATTAACAATATTTAAACAACACAATAGAAAATAACTATCACAAGATACCTTGCAAGGCAAGATTTGACAATTTATTGAATAATGACAATGATCTGGATGGCTGTGCATTGGATTATTCACAGCACAGTGAGTCATATTCCTATTCCAAAGGGCTCCTTTGAAAGCAAAATAATGGATTTCAGAATTTCAGATTGGGAATACTCAACCTGTAAATCTATAAAATGTTTGGTTACAGAACCAACAACATTTTGTTAATCTTTAAGAAATCATTTTTTAAATAATAATAGAAAAATATTTATTTAAAAATTTTATCAAATATTTTTATTTCTACAAGCATTTATGGATTTTATTATAACATTAGTACATAAGCTTGTCTACAACAGGCAGAAGTGAGTCATATTTCTTCAAACAACACAAATATTTTTCATCTTGGTCACTATCTTTTTTGCCAACAAATTATGCTATTTCTCAAACTGTTGATTATAAGTGGGCGAATTGAAGTTCTGTCATAGATTGTTTATATTAATGGAGAATAGACTGTTGATAGTGGCCACTGGCAGTCCAAGATTCAAATATTTTCTAAAGAATAGAACCCAATTTTAATTCCAGTCCTCTGGGTAAAAAGCCATTGCATTTCCACATGGCCAATCTGATTGACAACATAACAAAATTGGACTAAATTAAAATTTTCATTGAATTTCAGCTGCCATATTAAATCTACCATTTTGAATTTGAAAAAAAATCTATCATCAGATTTGTAATCTACAGCCCCAAAAATCCTTAAATATTGATTTTCAGCAAAATTAATAGTTTATGATGTAACAATGATTTATTGGCCTAAAGAAATGAAAGCATGACTTAAAATCAAGAAAATAAAATAATAATGAAATTATTTCTCATATAAATATTAAATTTTTATTCATTTTTATTGATAGATCTCTCATACCAAACAGGTTCAGCTTTTAACTAGCTGAACTTTTATACAAATGAACTACTGCTTTGGGCACAATCTGGGAATGAAAGTTATTTACATAATGTGTTGGTAAAACCTTGATGGCCAGAGGGCATGCTACTTCTGCTTCTCATACGTCATTTTGATTTTTCTAATTTCATAGCAAATGACGAAGTTTCTGCTACAAACCCAATTATGCTGTATTATATAACTATATACTTGATTTGAAATGCTTATTTATGGATGTTTAGCATTTATTTTTGCAAGGGTAATATTCATATTTTCTATTTTTTTGATATTTGAACAAAATTGCAAACCCTATCTGCATAATTTTTTAAACCAATATGTGAAGGAAAATTTTTCTCAACATAAAAATACTCAAATGATTGAGAAATAATTATTTTTACAAGCTTTCATGATCTAAACATTGAAAATTTAGCTTCCTATTACTTTTAATTGAAATTATCCTGAATACTCTAACATGATTATCTTGAAAAGATTGATTGTGGCTCACATTATTCTGAAAAATACTGAATGTGGCTTTCAAGTATTTTAGATTCTTCTATGTGGCTTGTAGTGACATGAAGTTTGGCCGTTCAGGGTTATAACATTAGACTTGTTACAAGTATGCAGATGTTCTGATCTGTGAATAAGATTAGTATTATATAATGGATTTGTGTAAATTATTACATAATAATATTATTATTGTAAAGTTAAAAATGACAATATATGCTATGCAGATATTTCTTGAGTTATGACAATTTGTACTTATGATGGCAATGTCATAGAAAATTCTGTGATTGGTCAGTGCAAATCCAAGGTTTGAAACCCTGATCGAATAGTATGATATACAGGGCTGCCGAGAGAAATTTTTGGGCCCATGACAAATCTATGGTCCAGGCCCCACATAAAAAAGTGCATCACTTTGGTTTAATAAAAATATTTCATGAGATTCAGTAAGATAACTAACCTATATTTTTTTCTGTGTGGTGTAGCACAACTTTCCATCAAGTTGGTACTAAGCAATAGGTTATTCCAATGTCCACTATGGGCTACTTATACCCCTAGTGAGATTAGCCATCAGGTGAAGGATGTGGTTCAACAGGTCCGTTCTAAAAAACTTTGTAAGTATGAGACCTAGAAACTAAACCTGGATACACCAGGCACAGCATTCTTCTATCGTGGCTATCCATCCTAAAACTGACCTTTTGAACTGTTTAATAAATAATTTTGTACTTACCAAACAGTGTTATACATAAAATAGTTTATTTTGGCACAACTGCTTTGCGTAGTATATAGTGCACTCTGGCAGCGGCCTGTGAACTATTAGATATGTTATGTGACACATTGTATTGTGATATTATGATGTGTCCCAAAACGTTAGCTGTGACACATCGAGGCCAGACGGTCAGGCCCTCTTAGATGCCGGGCCCGTGACAAAAGTCTCGGATGTAACCCCCTCTCGGGCGGCCCTGATGATATGGAAATTGTTCTTTTTGTATTCAGTTCCTATAGTTTTGTGTTCATTATGTTTATTAAGATAATGTATAGTATCCTATTAAACATTAATAGTAAGAAATCCATAAATTTTAGATATTTTTGATTTATGACTGTTCCAACTCTGGAACAAAGTTCAAAACTGAATCCCATCGTAAGTTGAGGATCATCTGTATATATACTGTATACTACAATAATGAGCATTTGATAACTTTGCTCTTATTTTACTAGTAATAACATTAACTGTTATTACCATAATATCCTAATCATTATTGTGATATAAAATATAAAAATTATATTATGTGATATATTAAATTATAATGCTAATTTTAAAAATATTTTTCTTGCCAAAATTTACCTAAGTTAGGAGTGATTATATATTTGGATATTATTAATTTTAATTTCAACTTTTTAGTTATTAATTTTAAATAATTAGACTTAAAAATTAGAATTATATTAAAAGATATCAAAATTTCTTTAGTTATCTGTAGGAGGTTTACAGCAAATGTTAGAATCAACTATAAAGGATGATACATCTGTGCATGACTTGTATTTTTCTGTTTTAGCATTGAAAAATCTTGCATTAAATGGTAAATTTTGTATATAATAATTTGTTTATGTTAAATTTAATGCATAGTTTATATTATTTATTTTTTTCAAAAGTTGATTCAAATAAAGTATCAAAAGCATTAATGTCAGCTTTAAAGAAAGATGATAGTGTATTGAAGTAGGTGATTTTTTAATTATAAATTTAAGTTTATATAATTAGATTTTTTAATTTATTATATTTTTATAGCCTTGGGTATGCTTTTCATGTGGCATCACTTTTGCAAGGAGATTTAACTTCTTTCTTTGAAAGAATTGAAGATGCTGTTGTACAGGCAGATGAAGTAGATGGCAAATATTTGCAAGTAGGTTAAATTATAAAAAGCTTTCAAATTATCTTCATGTTAGAAATATAAGCACATATATATACACAAATATAAATTGACTCCTCTTATTATATAAAAAAATGCTAAAAATTGAGACCTATTTATACTTCATTCTCTAGATTTCATTAGTTAAGACATTTATTGAAATAAATAAATCTTTTATAATTTTAAAAACTTTCATAACCCATTGGTTATTGGAATAAACATCAATATCAAGACAAGAAAGCTAGACTCACTACATCAAAATATTACAACACAAGAAAAGCCAGATGGATCAAATCAGAATTATGTCTAGTTGCACTTCCAAATAGCTAGTAACTAGTATCTAAAGCTCTATGAAATAATTTTTTTCTAAAAATATAAAAGTACATCAGGATATGTTATGTATAAAAATATAATTTATTTTTAATTTCAACCATGATACCTCTGCATGCCAACAAATATTGCAACAACACATGCATAAACTTGAAGTAAAGTTTAACTGTTAATGATTGATTTTTCAAATATTACCATCTTGAATACTGGTTATTATTTTAATTAAATCTAATTATTATGCAAAAAAATATGAAAATTAAAATTTGAAATCTTGCTTAATTTTTGTAGAAAAATCAAAACAAGAAAATATAAGAGTATTTCTAAACTAATAACTGCCTAAACTTTTACAATTATACAGTGTAAAGGTAAAGCACTACTGGCAGCTGAGATAAAAAATATATAATCTTTTAATGTAACATACGTTTTCGGCTGTTAAAGCCATCTTCAGGTTATATTTACCATATGTGGTAAATATAACCTGAAGATGGCTTTAACAGCCGAAAACATTTGTTCAGTAAAAGATTATATATTTTTTTATCTCAGCTGCCAGTAGCGCTTTACCTTTATACTGTATATAAGAGTATTGTATAAAGTTTGATTAATTCAAAACAGGATTGGTTTAAATGTATTTTAAATATCCAAAAATACCTACAAAAGTATTTAGAAACCATCATTGGAGAATATTTACATCAATAAGAAATTTAAAACAAACAGATTTGTTAAAGCACCATCAGACTAATTTTCTTAATAAAATAAATATTGTAACCTAATAAAACCATAAATATCAGTTCATGACTGCAAAAGTTCACCAATATGTACAGTCGGTTCCATAAAGTTTTGTACCTACCTCGTAGGGGCTAATATAAAAAAAATTTTTAATTTCATTTATGAATTTATATTTGAAAAATCAAATATTAATATCTAATATTGTAATGCAAAAATTATTTTGTAATTTTATAAATAAAATTACATATTTTTATAAATAAAAATTTTATGAATGATTTAATTTATTAATGTATTTTTGTTTGAATTGTTTGTAAAATGTCTTAAGAGATGGCGCCGCTTAACATAAGTAGGTTTCTGACCTTGAATTATCTCTACATATAAACTCATGACGCGTTAAAACGTAGCTCACTATAGTCTGTTATCGTTCGAACGTCATGTCAAACGAAACAGTGCTTGTGACTGGTGCAACCGGATTTATATCTCTACACATTATTCAGCTGCTGCAACAAAAAGGGTATAAAGTTCGTGGAACTGTGCGTAGTTTGAAGAATGAAGCTAAAATAAAGCCTCTACGTGAATTGTGCCCAAATGCGAAATATCCATTAGAACTGGTTGAAGCAGATCTGACAAAAGACGATGGATGGAGAAATGCTGTTAAAGATTGTACATACGTACTTCACGTGGCATCTCCTTTTCCCAATGTACCTCCGGAGAAAGAGGATGATTTAATCAAGCCAGCAGTTGAAGGTACTAAACGTGTTCTCAGAGCTTGTTCTCATTCTGATTCAGTTAAAAGAGTAGTACTTACTAGTTCTATAGCAGCTGTACATGGAGAAACTACCGTCGAGAATGGAAAAGTTTATGATGAATCCAATTGGAGCGATGTCAATTCTCCCTATTTGGATGCATACGCAAAGAGCAAGACCTTAGCAGAAAAAGCGGCTTGGGATTTCGTTAAAGATTTGCCATCATCTAAGAAATTCGAATTAGCAACTGTAAACCCGGCTCTTGTAATGGGACCAGTTATAGGTGGTACTGTCAGCACTAGTACTGAAGTGCTTAAAAGATTAATGGATGGTAGTATGCCAATGCTACCTCGACTCAATTTCAGTTTGTGTGATGTTCGAGATGTTGCAGAGGCTCATTACAAAGCTATGATAGTACCAGAAGCTGCTGGTAACCGTCACATAGTCACATCCGATCATTTATGGATGAGAGATATGGCTAATATACTCATGGAAGAATTTGGAAAATATAATTATCACATATCACCATGGAATGCCCCTTACATGAGTTTATGGTTCTTTAGCTTCATTGACAAATCTACTAGCCTGATTTTGAAGAGAGTTGGAAAGAAATATCTATATGATAATAAAAGAACAAAAGAAGTTTTGGGTGTTCAGCTTATGGATATTAAGAAATCTCTTATTGATACTATATACAGTTTAATTGAAAATGGAACCTTAAAGAAAACATGCCAGTACAGGAACAAAAAAGAAAATTCTAAATGAAATTTTTTAATGATTTGACTTTAAATATTAATTATTATATTTCCCATTTGTTTAATGGATCTGATAGGTTTTCATGTTAGATTATGTAAACATAAAAATATTATACCAAAACTTCAAAATGAGGTAAGAAATATGTATTTTTCAAAAACATGTAGTTTAATGTTAATTCTGCACATATTACAGAAAAATAAATTGTAAAAATAAAATATCTAAATGTGTTTTATTTGAATTTTACGATAAAAATATATTAAGCCAATCAATGACGTTATTACTTTAAATTTCATAGAAAAAGAATGTTATATTAACTTTGATTGGTTTATAAATATGTTATTCCAATAACGCTTACTTTTATATCTTATTCCTTCTCCATACGGACCAAAATCTAAATTTGATTCCAAACTAGACATTATTGTCACTAAATAAACTTAAGTTGACAATTATAAAATCAAATTTTTCTTTAGATTCTTCTAAAATGAAGACTGACGAAGATTGTGAACTATACAAATTAACCGCTTCGAAATTTCATATATAATCTCGTTATACTATCTACATGTACTAAATCAATATGAAATAAATCAAAATTAATAATAATGCACGAAAAATAAATTAATTGATATACTAATAACAAAATATATTAAAAAATAATTAATGATTAAAATTTTATACTAATTATTGTATTTAAAATAAGATTAATTCGATTCTAATAGATCGTAATTTGAAATTCTAATTTTTAGATCTAAGTTTAATTTAATATCATAAATAATCAAAATGCAATACATAGAAAAAAAAAAAAAAACTGAATTTTTTGTTCAAAAATTTAAATGAACTTTTGTTTTATGAATTTATAATAAGCATGAGTCATGAATTTTAACTGCACGAAAAATAAACATTAGTGTATATGTTTAAATAGCCACGAATTTGTTTTTTTCATTATTATCGATTAATAGCCGGATTTTTATTGAAAAAATTTTACCATTATCATTTTAAACATTATAAAGCAGATATTTAAGCAAATTACTAACAAATTATAAAGATTTAGAATTACCGAAATTGTTTGTTTTCAAAAGTAATCGGTGCATATTTTAAAATTTTAAACATGGACTATTTTCAGTATTTCTTCCGCTTACATATAATGTTATTTATATATCTTGCGTGAATAACAGATAAATAATGTATAACACTTTCGTATCTTTAAAACCATATACAATTTTTGTCCCATTTTTGGAGTAAAGAAATACTTTCAACAAAAATGTTATGAAGTCATTGACCGTTGTAGTGGAAGCAGACGTGGGTGTTCAATGTTCGAGTTCAGCAAAGCGTTAAAGCTTCTTTTATTTTAAAAAAAAGAAAGGAAAAAAAAGAACAAAAAAGGAATATGAATAGGTATCATGATATTATCTAATAAAGATGCAATAGACGTAGAAACGAAAGTAATTATGTCTTATCCCAATTTCTAAATCTTTGTTATCTCCAGAGATTCGTATTCAAGAATATTGAATAAAATACTAATGAGAAACTGGTTTTCTTTTATCACTGTTAAACCAGGATTTTAAGGAAGAGGTTACGCAATTCTTCTACCAGGAAATGAGGTAAGTTAGATAGAGCCTGACTGACTAGTTTCTTTTGAAACGCAGAACTGCATAACAGGTATTCGTTCAATTGACGCTGTCAAGCCTGTAAGACAACATGGAATTTAAACAATTAGAAATCCCGACGAAAGTTTATTCAACATAACAATTTTTACTATATTTTCTTTTACTTTTAATTTAAATTATTATTTAAAATCCTAAATATTCGTGTTCTATTCTTTTTATAATAAAATGACTACAATATTTTATAGCATTAATAATTTTTATAAGTGAAGGTTATCCATTGTTCCATTCAAAAGTATATAATTATATAAGAAAATAAAGTTTCCCCCTTTGCAATTTTTACTTTTAAATTATTAGCGACTTTCAATTATTATTATTTTTTTCTTACCTAGTCAAAATATAGAACTATAATTTTACTAGTGCCATTTTTTATGCTATGTCATTCTTTTCTTGGAATTAAAATCAATGCATTGTATGATACATATATGGAAATATTCAGAATAAAATGAATATAGTATTTATTTTCAGTATTCAGAATACTGTGTACTGTAGTATTATTTTTTTAAATTATATAGTATATTTGTTATATTATATGCATAATATGAAAATATGCGTTTGAAAACTATAAAAATATTAAAATATTTTTATAGTGTTCAAACGCTTTATTTCTTAGTAATGCAATTATGTAATAATGTTTATCCTGCACAATACGTAAATGTAAACATATCTGCTTACTTTGCGATATAAATGTGTTTTTTTGTGGTTCCAATATAAAAGAATATTTTAATTTTATATAATATTAATTCCATGTGAAATATTTTACTTTTTACACTCAAAAACTAACGTTTATTTTTCTCCTTGATTTAAAATAATTATAACATATTTTGTATCATCCAATAAGTATATTAGACAATGTTTGCCCATAAATTTAATTTAGTAAACATCCATAAGTACATACCATTTCTTATATAAGAAAAAGTATTAAATTGCAAGTACTGTATTGTAATCAATATTTTGATACAATCGTCATTTAATACTTTTATCGGTTTAAATGTCCGCGAAAAAAATTCATATAACATTAATTATAATTATTTTTCAAACAATAAAGCATTCAACGCAAATGCTGAATTTTCGAAAATTAAAAATATTTTTATCCTTATTGCACAAATTTAAAAAATAAAAATAAAAATAAAATGTTTCACTCTATGATTTATATATGCCTACAGTACATGTATATGTTTTTATATTATTATTAAGTATCGCAGTTATATTCTTTGTATGAAATTTATGAATTATTTTATAAGTTTAGAAAGAAAACTTAAATAAAATTCGCACAGAAAGTAAATTATGGATAGTTAATACATAACAAGATTTATAAAAATAAAAAAGGAGATAAATTTATAGAGATCGAAATGCATTCTCTACAAGTATATTTTTTCAGTTCATTTGTTCTCATCCCTAAATATTTTATTTCTCTATTTTAAAGAGGAAAAATTGTTAATTTTAATCTAAAAATATATCATCATTTGTTGTATTAATTACTTAGAAAAAATATTATGTGCTATTCAAAATTTCCCTCTACTATATTTTTTACTCATCATTATATTTTTACTTTTCCTTATCAATATAGTCGTTTTAATCAATATGAAATAAAAAATTTTTAAGTTTAAATTAATACTTCTGAAAACTGTGCGGGTTCAAAAGCTTTATCGATTTAATGATTAACGTTCGACTTTAATTTCATTTATTTAATGATTGCTTTAAATAGATAACTACACAAACTTCTATTGAACGAGTAAAATCATACTACAGTATATATCCCTTCTGTTTATTTGTCAAGTCTCTATATATGATATTTCAGGAAATAGTCAGATGACCTGATTTCTATCCGCCTTCAAATACAATAACCTCAGTAATTTAATCCGATGAGGTCATTTTTATCAAAAAGTGAAACAGCGCTTTAAAATAAAAGTAATAAAAAACGTATTTTCTATGGGAAAATAGATTTTTTGATTTAAAACGAAAACAAAGTCTGGTTTTCGTTTCATAACCTACTTAAGATTTCGTAATAAATAGCCAATTGGTTTTGACATTTCTCAATAAAATATCTATATTTTTTAAAACGATATAAGTTTCTATATTAATCTAAAATTAGGCCATGGTGTTTCCTTGTCCCAATACTTCATTAACAGTAGGCCAAGTTTCCACGATTAACTACAAGTTAACTTTTTGAGTATTATGTTTATTTCAAATTAAGCACTATACGATTCTTTATTTTTATATGCAATGTCATCCATGTACGTAGAAGACCTATTGTTTATAATTATACGAGATCCAAAGACCATGACTTCTAAAAACAGTATAGGTATGCCCAATTATTAAATCCATTGTATAGAATTTAATGGATATACGTGCATTGTATAGTACTTTTAACTTTGATTATGATCAAGGAAACAGTTTTGATGCATGCATATTTTAAAAATTGCATTCTCTGTTTATTTTATTTTCACTTTTCAATGCATAAAAGTAATATCGAATTTTTTCGCTGTTATTTTCAGTTTGATAAACTGTTCTGCTATACAAATAATATATGATTTATAATCGGCAATATTGGTTACTCGCTGATTAAATTTATTTTATTAAAGATTTATACTAACTTTTATACTCGAAGACGAAATTATTTACTTTATAAAATTAATTTATTTTCAATAATATACCGAGAATAAGCAGAAAAAAAATTGCAGTGAAAATAAGAAAAAGAAACGAGGAAAAAAGAATGAGAACTCACAAGGAAAAATTAATCAAGGTAACAAAATCATTTTACTTTTCCCTGTTAATTGCCTCTTTACAGTTTCAACATACATTTCTATGTATTTATATACGTGTCCGTGTACTGTACTATTATAGTGACAATTATTGTAGAAAATTTCGCAAGTCACTTTAAAATCCATAAATATAGATAATAAAATAACGTATTTAAATATTCAGAATAATTAAAATGGAACAAAAAAATTAAATTTATATGTGAGTAAATATATACGATTTAAGTGAAAATATTTTTTAACTTTCTTAAAAAAATTCAATTTATACGGCATAGAAATGAAAATAGGCTAAAAGACATTTACATCCTATAAAAAAATTTCCATAGGCGAATAGCGAAATGAAAAGTTGCCTAAATAGCTTAAGGCTTATGAAAAACTTACAGAATATAAAATCTTTAAAGATTCGTATACAGCGTATCACAAGAAGTTTTTAAACAGGATTAAAAAATAATAATATGTTTTACACTTTATGCATTATTAGAATCATAATTTTAATTTTAAGGTTAAGGAAATTGTTTTGAATGGTCTAGAAAAAATTTTCTCAGTTATAAGTTTAAAATGATATAATCTTATAAAGTGTAATAATACAGACCTTGATATCATTAAATTATAATGATTGTGAAATTCGCTTGTTCATAATTCTCAAAAATACCATTGCTAAATTGAAAATTGATTATTTTTCATTTGAAAAACAGAGATAACATCTTTAATTATTAAATTTTAATTTGTTTTCTATTGAATATTATTTTTTACGATAAAAAAATATTCTAATATAATGACATAATACAAATATATGTATTCGTAAAGATGTAGGCTATATGTTTGATGAAAAATTTCCAGTTAAACTAATTAACATATGTTCAAGGAGAATGCTATTTATATAATGTACAAGTAAGAAATGTAGGTTTAGTCATAAGTAAAATATTTAATATAGTCAAATGTGTATAAAGAATATTTTCTTCCTTATAAGAAGAATATTTTAAAAGCTGTTTTCTTATAATGATTATGAATCATCCTATAAAGTTCATTACTGCATACAGTATACTTTAACATTACTAAATCGAAGTGATTTGTAAAATTTGCTTGATCGTAATTCTCAATAATCCCATAATTAAATTGCAAAATGATTAATTTTTCAATAAAAAAACAGAGATAACATCAACTATCATTAAATTTTATTACTGTATTCTTATATCTAAAAAGTTGCATATCTTAGCGAAAATAGCATTAATTATCTTATTATAAATTAATTAACAATTAATTTTCAGAAAAGCGCCTTTATTAATTTAAAGTTATAAATTCTAAACAATTTTTTTTCCCAACTGTAACCTAGTTTAGAGGTGATTCATACTACAAATTAAATGCATGTTGATTATCTAAAAACAGTTCTGGAAAATAGAAAATTTCCCGGTTGAAAAACTTCGCTGCAGTAAAATTTCCCTGTATAACGAAATATTTACAGTCTAAAATAATTTATAAACTTTTATACGAGAAAAGGAACTTGTGTAAATACTGTAATATAAAATAGTTAAATATTTAATATAAAGTACAGTATTGTAAATTTTACGTTAAATTCATAATTACATAAATTATAAATATTTATAATTTAAGTTAATCTCTTAGAAACATCCATTAAAAATATGTTACTTGTATCCTTAATGGATTTTTTTATACAATTGATTTTTAACGTCGCAGATGTTTACATAATAAATGCATATTCATAAATAATGTAATTACTCAGAAAAGTTGACAATATTTGTACAAGTCCCAGTTTTCCTGTCCCAGTGCAGCTTTAAGGAATTGAAAAATGCATAAACAAGATTTGCATACATATAAATTATAATGTAAAATACTAGAATATTGTTTACCACTTTAAAATTTATGATATTATATATATATATATAATATCATAAATTTTAAGAATATATATATTTATTATATATATGGTAATGCTGGAAATATAGGACATAGGTTTTATTATATATTTTAATAAATTTTATTATTTGAATCCAATGTTTAAAAATTATTAATGACTTTTTGAATTATTTACATTAAAATGCATAAATAGTTATATTTCTTTAAAACTTGGAAGGACATTACAGTACAGTATATAGCTTTTAAAAGTTTTAAACTAGTAAGGTATGATTAGAATAAGTAAATCCGTTTTAATAAAATTTGATCCGCTTAAAAGATATTTTAATGGATTATTTACATTAAAACATCTTCAAAATTATAAAAAAAAAAAACATGGTTAAAAATATAAATGTACTTCTAAACGAAGACAAACTTGTTTTAAACGGATGCGAATCAAAATTTAATATTTCCAAATTTATACTTTAAAACATATTTAAATTTTATAAAATAAAAATATTATTCGCAATTAAAAATAATTATTAACTATTGAGAAAATTTTATAGCATTTACAAATAAGCCAACATCTGTTAGAATCGATACTAAAACATTAATTTTACTCATGTAGAGTATATAAAAAATTGTAAAGTATATAATATAGTATTTAAATATTTATTTTATTATCGTTGAAGACAAGTAAACAAATATAAATATCGATTAAATCGTACTATGAAAAATTATGGCAATTTTAATATTATTCAGACATAAATAATTTGAAAACAGGAAGCGAAAGGAAAAACAACAAACTAGGTCGCCATTTTTAAGTCAACAACTGAAAAAGGTTATTGAACTAGGAATAAATTTTTATCTGATCATACAAATATTAGATAATATTATTATTTGTTAATAATTTACAATCGATATATTTTGTAAAAAGTAAGATTTAATTTTAATTTTAACATATTTCAAACTTATTTTGTTAAGAAGAAATCATCGATGAGTTGAAATAGGAATTTTGCGATTGTGTCGCCATCTGTTAGGTTTTAAAAATCTAAATAAAATACAGTAAATGTATTTAATTAACTTAAAGAAGTATGAATATTTTCTATTGAAAATAACATTGATAATATCAAAATATATAATATATATGTACTTTATCAAAGTGTGCACAGATATTCAATAATATCAATTACGTCATAATCTAATTATCTGATTAGATAAAACTGTTTATTCTTTATTTTTTGATTAAATATATTAAATTATTTTAAAATAAAATTTATTGTGAACAAATTTAAGATAAATTAAATTATAAAATTAAATATTTTTGCTATTTTACGCTTCCAACTGTACTGTTAATATGAAATAGCATATTTATAGTTATTTTTAAATTTAAAAAATTCACACATATTTATCAATATTAATATCTTTATTTTTAATCTCAGCATAGAAATGATTAAATTAATATCGAAATTGTTTTTCCTCTTGATTGAAAGTTTGGATATAAATTATTGCTCATTGAATCCTATCATCCACATCCATAGTAACTCCATTAGGGTGTGAGCGGTCCGTAGTGGGCACTGTAATCTTTTTGACAATTAATCCTATTATATAAATACACATAATTTCGTACAAGCTATCTTACAGAATTTCTGATTTAATAAAGTTTTGATTCCTTCATAAGCAAATGCTTGTAAGAAAGTACAATATAGTAATCTTGGATAATAACGAGTGGAATTTTGTGGTTAACTTTACATCTTGCTGAACGTAATATGATTTAATTGTATTGAATAAATCACATGTATATATATATGAATGAAAATATATAATGTAAATAGTTTGATACGCATTAGAAAACTTTTTTGAAATGCATATATGTATATTTTATTATCTTTTCGTATCACGAAAACTCTAACTTTATTTTGACGAATAATAAGTTGTTATCAGCAAGGACATTTTCAGCGAAAATTCCTACCAGAAGCGGAAGTTATGCAATTTGTTCACAATAAACTGCGTAACTTCGGCTTATAATAGGCATTTCTCTGAAAATACTATATTGTTGAATTATTGTTAATTTTATAATTCAACGAGATTGTATTATTGAATTAAATGGAGTGAATTATTGTGTAATTTTAGTGTTCAACAATGCAACTAATTAAAGAAAAATAAGAATTCAAAAAAAACTAGCTGATTACAGTAGTATTTGTTTGCAGCAGTTGTTATGAACGGCTGAAATACGGAATCGTAACCTGAACCTGATAGAAAAATTTGAAGAATCCGTCTTGCTTCGTCATTCCTGCCCTGTTTCGGTGGTATGGCAATAAGATAACGCGTTAGCTTATCACCTGAATAACCTAAATTCAATTTCTAGGTCTCACTCCTCCAAAGTATTTTTCAGGTCCGATTCTGACTTGTTTAACGCCATCCTTCATCTTATGGTTGACTCCATCATGTGTCCATCTGGAGGATGGGTTCAATTTTCGAATGCTATATCTCGACTTTCTCCAGGAAGGATCCAGCCTTACTCATTGAATCCCATCATCCACATCCATAGTAACTCCATTAGGGTGTGAGCGGTCCGTAGTGGGCACTGTAATGCTTTGCCACTTACCAGTTAGTAATCACTGAAATGCGGCCGAATGGCCGAGTGGTAACGCGTTGACGTGCCATGAAAGAGGATCCGGTTTCGCGTCCCTGGTTTGGCAATCTCCTGAATAGCTTTTTTGGGGAAGCTGAGGGCCAGGGGCCGGCGATCCCTGTCTTTCACCTTCGGTTCCCCTCCATGAGTGAGGGTGTAACCTATGATTAAAACTGGCCCCACCGTTAGTAATCTCACTGATTGGAAAGGGGTGTAAAAATGAAACAAAAAAATTATTAGGAAGAAAACTAAACAATTTATCTATATGGTAAATCTATTTTCCCAAATTAGGCATGTTTGTATCATTCGAGAGAGCATCGAATGACAATGAAAATGATATACAGTATAGAACAGTTCTATAAGCCTCATACATATACAGTTCGTTTTTCTCCTTTGAACTTTAAACACCATTTTAAAAAGATTAACTGATCTTCAATGAATTTGGATTAATTTTGTTGTGCCGCCAAGTCACACAAAGGATAATTTTGACAGAGGCATATCAGATCCTACCTATGGTACCGTTTTTTAGTTTTTCCACGGGGCAAGATTTATCAATATTCAATATTTATGTAGTTTTCTACGAAAAATCACAAAAAGTGAATTTTGATATTAATGATTATTTGCATTTTTGATAGTTTTTCATTGATAAATATAAAATAACACAAATAACACAACAAAAATTTGAATACTAGGATAAAAAGATGCTTTTGCCCCGTAGTTAAATTTACACGGGAGCGATTGCCCTCTTGTCCCATCAAGTCTGCGCTTATAGAGTCCATCACAAACTGGTCACATCCATCATAAGATAAATCAAAAGATTGAAAAATAGGATTCACCTGGCTAGACTCGGCTCCCTCTTGAAAAACTAGAGGTGTGGGACTCGGAATTGATTCCGGATCATCCAAGGTAGTAAATGGATACATTTTACATTCTAGGTTATAACAGCTATAACAAACGACGTCTATAAAGAGCAATTCTAAACTGATCGTTAAAATTGAGTTTTAGTGTACATTTATATTATTAAAGTTTTATTTTCTTTAAATTATATAAGCTGAACTGATTTATTCGCAGAATCTTTGTGCACTTCTTAAATCTTAAATTAGTCAAAAAATCTGCCAATAAATAGAAGAATTAACGAGAATATTATCAGAAAAAAATGCGTGTAATGAATATATAAATATCATATATATTCGTGGTTGAATATATATATGTGAAATAACATAATAACATAAATATACATTGGAGTCATGTATATATATCTTAATATATTTATAAATATATTTTATGCTTTTATTATGTGGAAGACATGTTTTTATTTAGGGAACAACAAAAAAGTCAAGACTATAGAAGAAATGAAAGAAATGTTTTGCCATGTTTTTCTCCAAGAGCCTCCCTATCATTCTAAAATTTGTGGCTTCTTTTGTGACTCACTAGGGAGTCATTGTAGTCAGAAGAGAGAATTTAAGATATTGACTTGTTTACAAGATACAGTAAAGTTGTGTTTATTTTAGTCGTTTTTATTTTATATTTAACATTTTATTGTATTATATATTTTGTTCAGTAACAAGATTATTATTATACTTTTCTATATTTTTGAATAATATTAATTTTATTTATTAACAGATGGCGCCACATCACAAAATATGGAAGTTGCATACAATATTCAATTAATTTAATTAAAATTTTAAATTATCAAATAAATAATATAAATAAAAAATATTTATTAAATTAGAAGTATAAAGAGATAAACAATTTATAATAAGTATTATTTTTGAACTTATTTTTATATCATTCATTCTATCAAAATTAGATGCAGTATAATATTTTAGAAATATTTTGTTAGAAATAAAATATAGTTTTCAAATATTTTAATATACTTTTAACATTTTATTTACTATGATTGAATTATCTTTTGTTTTTAAATTCTCAATTTAAAAGTATAAAAAATATTTAAATATTTGTTCAACAGAGGGCAGTATTCATATTAATCTTTTAATAATTTGTAATTTATATTTTCATACAAAAGTCAATATAAAATTTACATATTTTATCTTTAATTTTATTTAATTAATTTTGTAAAATTTTAAAATACTTAAATCGGTATTTAAATGAAAATATTTTTCTGTTTAACAGTTTTTTATCAAAGAGTTTGATTCAAGATGAAAAAATATCACATATGATTAGTTTATCTCAAGAAAACAGGCCTTCATCCTCATCTAAAGAAAACAAAGCAAAAATTGATAGTTTAGAATATTGTCCTCAAAAAGAAGAAAAGTAAGTTTGTTTATAATTCTATAATTTAATTTATTAAAATTAGCTCAGTACAATATATTTTATATAGATCTTCAAAAAAATAAAAATTTTAGAGCTTCACAAATGGCTGTTTCAAAACATTGAGGTCAGGCAAATTTACCATGTTCTCTCATTGGGGTCTAATATTTTTTTTATTTTCCTATTATAATCTTCCACTAATAAGATGATACAGTATTGGAGTTATCAGAACCCACTTTAAGCAGTCCACACTCATAAACAGATAGCTTCAAAAATTTGGATTGGATAAGCAAGATTTAAATTTTCTTTAAAAAATGGGGAAATATGGAAACTAAAATTAAATCTACATTCTTCATATAAAAGTCAGCTTCTTTACCATTTGACTAATGTATTGACTATCTCCATCAATATTAAATTTTATATTACTTCTGAATTTCAGGTTTTGTGAAAACTATATACAAAATGAAATGAATACTATTATTATGATTTGAAAAATTAATTATTATATTTTGGGAAATTGTTTTCAGTTTTTAATTGACATTTTTATTAAAATTTAACAACAAGTTAAAGAAATATTTTTAGAAATCTTTGTATTAGATTCAAATCTTTGTTCCATATTTGATACTTCATTGGTAGTTTTGTATAAAGGTAGCCGAATTTATGGAGTTTGGTTCAAATCCTGAGATCATAAGGTGAAGCAGTTGGAAATTGGAATTCTATTAAAATTGGGATTGTTCATTGTTTATTATGATATTATACATTAACAACCATAATAAACTTAAAAAAATGCTATATATAGAGAAAACCAATTGCTTTAAATAAATAGAAAAGTTCATACAGCACTGATAGCAAGGGAAGAACCAACTTTAATATCATATAATGTTTTCGGACCCTAATACGGTCCCTCCTCAGTACATGCTTCTTAAAAGACAAACTGTTAACTATCAAACATAATTTTAGAACAGAACATAAATATATTTTGGTTACATATCATTCTATCTTTTCAAATAGTAGAACAAAGAATTACATATTTAAAAATTTAAAATATATAAACATCAATATATATAAACGGATAAATAACATGTGTAAAATAAATACATTAACATAATGAGATAAAAAGATAAAAAAGGTAACAGTAAGTGTGTCATGTTAACACGTTCTATGTAGAGAGTGTAAGAGAGAGATCTTCTATGTCTCCAACGTAACCTGATATCATGGATACTCTTAAACCTACAATATATCACTCATACAGCATTTACAGTGCACCATGATAAAGGTAATTCAATCGGACTGTTGTCATTTATAAGGCACTGTTCATTCTTCCGTTTTTCCAACTCTAAGACCTCCAATGTAGTAATTCCTCTGCCATTATATACTGTCCTAACCACGTTGGCATTATCCCAATCTATCATGACATTTTGTTCAAAAACTTTGTTGGCCAGGGCCATCATCAACCTCCCTGCAGCAATATCAGACATATGCTCTTTGAGTCTTTTACAAAGGTTTCTTTTAGTACTACCTATATACCACTGTTGGCAATTCTCATCCTTGTTAAATACAGGGATTGAATAAATTCCTGGCTTTCTATGATCCAGTATAAGATCTTTACCATTTCTAAGGATATTAAGAAGTGTATACCCTCTTTTCTATGCTATTCTACAGTTAGTATGCTTAAACAATTTTTATTAAGGATAAAGTGCAACATCTTACCGTAGGCAACATCATAATATTGGTACGCATTATCCATCATGCTGGAGATTAGAGGCATTACAGCGCGGACTTAGCATAAACCGATATACCTTATTCCAAATACCTATCATTGTTTTGTAGGTGTACCCAAATTTATAGCCTTGGGTCAGAACATACTGGACCTCATTTAATTTATCACACCACTTAGCGACATGGGTACAGACCCTAGTGAACAAAGATCGAAAAACCGTTAACTTATAAGAGATGGGATTGCAAGACCATGCTGATGTGAGAACAGGGCTTTAGAAAAAAACCTATCTACAGCCCCGTTCTCATACCGGCATGGTCTTGCGATCCCATCTCTTATAAGTTAGCGGTTTTTCAATCTTTGTTCACTAGGGTCTGTACCCATGTCGCTAAGTGGTGTGATAAATTAAATGAGGTCCAGTATGTTCTGACCCAAGGCTATAAATTTGGGTTCACCTACAAAACGATGATAGGTATTTGGAATAAGATATATCTGTTTATGCTAAGTCCGCGCTGTAACGCCTCTAATCTCCAGCATGATGATAATGCGTACCAATATTATGATGTTGCCTATGGTAAGACGTTGCTCTTTATCCTTAACCCTTTGCACTCCTAAAAAATATATTTTTTAATGGTCTACAGCTATAGTGCATCCATTTAAAAAATTATGATTTTTTT
Organism: Olivierus martensii; assembly: GCA_000484575.1. NCBI lineage: Eukaryota > Metazoa > Arthropoda > Arachnida > Scorpiones > Buthidae > Olivierus > Olivierus martensii. The sequence continues at coordinate 93,445 of AYEL01070333.1, forward strand.
GTACATTTCTGCTGCAAGTAATGGGTTAATTGAATTACAATAATATTTAATTACAGTATTATTGTTGAAATTTATTTCTTTGATATAAAGTAATAATTTGCATTTACTATTTATTTCAAATTTAATATTTTATGATTTTTTGTGTCATGTTGTATATGTTGACAATCTTGCATAAGATAATCACTGAATATAATAATGCTAACAAATTATTAAATTAGCTTTCACAAAAATTATTCACTAAATAATTTTTGAAAATGCTTGGATATTAATGCTATATATGAATGCAACTTATTGATAAAGAGGATTTATTGTATGTACATAAATATATTGATTATCTTTTTTACTTATGATAAGATATTAATTAATGTGCCTAAGAACTTTTTGTATTCCATATGAGAAAGAATGAACTTATAGAAAAATGCAGGACAACAAAGTGTGTTAATTCCATTTTCATTTGAGCATCTTACTTTTATAATAGAAATGTCTAATTAATTACTTTATTGTCTCTCATGTACACTTTCAACTTTTGTTTATTTTAAAATTTTTTAATGAACCATTTTTTTTATAACTTATAATTTGTTATATTGATATACACTTGGTCGTCAATTTATGACCGACTTCCACTCTGACTGACAAGTTGTATGTCGGCCATATATTTATTAACAATATTCATGTGCAACAAATGCTTGATAGCAACTGAATGTATATGAGAGAGAGAGAGAGAGAGGGCACTGCCGGCATGTGTGGGAGGCCTGTGTTGCCAGATGCTCCCATAGTTATCGTACATGCAATTGTCTGATTTATTATTAATTTATTTATAATTTATTTTTTTTGTAGTCATAAGTGCAGATGGTTGTTAGTTGCATAGGTCGTAAGTCGACGACCAAGTGTATTTGTTTGGGAATTGCTCATACAATCAGATATATTTAAGGGTGAAGATCAAAGGTTAAAAAAAATAAAATTCTAAAAATATATCAATAATTTTTTGTGAAATGTTTGTAAACATTTTTATTAGTTATAATAATTAAAAACTTTTACAAAATAATTATATATAATATTTTATAA